>JANHMN010000008.1:77046553-77074919 GCA_030674055.1 Rhabdomys pumilio | reverse complement strand
ATGTGTATGTGTGAGTTGTGGATGTTTGCATGTGTGGTGTGTAGTGTATGTATGTGTGTATGTGAGTATCTGTGTATGTATGTATGATGTGTGGTATCTGTGTATATGTATATATGTGTGGACACACAAGCAGTGTGGTGTTGTATGTGTATGTGTTTGTGAGTAGTGAGTATCAGTGTGTGTATGAGTATGTGTAGATGTGAAGTATGTGAGAATGTTTGTGGATGTGTGAGTGAGTGAGTGTGTGTGTGTGTGTAGAGGCCACAGGTCAACACTGCAGGTCTTCTTCAATAGCTCTCTACTTTTTTTTTTTTTTGAGTCATAGTCTCTCACTGAACCTGGCATTTAACAATTCTCCTAGATTAGCTGGCCAAGGAGCACCAGAGATCTGCTCTGGCTCTTCCAGTATTGATGTTGCAGATGCTTGCCTGGCTTTTTTTTACAGGTTTCAAGTCAGGCTCTCATGATAGTACAGCAAGCATTTTACTAGTTAAGATAACCCCAGTGATCATGTGTTTACTTTGTTGGAGCAATGTCCTAAAAAACTGTTGATGGCTAGCCACTGGTGGTGAAACTGTGATTTTTTTCTCTTCTTTGTTATTTATATTTTCAAATGTGGCAAAGCCTGTCACCCCAAAACTCAGAAGGGTGGCTATGATTATCAGGGGCCATTCTCAGCAACATAGAGACAATGTCACTCACTGCCCTCAAAGTATCTTTTCCAGGTTTGACTCCCAGTACCCAAACAGCAGACCACAGCCATATGTAAGTATAGAACATGAGAAATCAGAATGGCTTCTGCAAGCACGGGGCACACATACGCAGCACAGACACACAAGCAGGTAAAATACTCATACTTATAAAGTAATTTTTAAAATTTATCTTTAACAAACGTGTGTTTCTATTGGTGTAAATAAGAAAAATAAAAAACAAAAAACCAACTTCACCCTGAAATTCTGGACAGGAGATCATCTAAAAATGTACTTATTGATCAGTTGTAGCAGATATAGGAAAAATGTGGAAGGCATCAATTCAAATCACGGCTGAGATAATCTCTAGGTAGTGGGATTCCTCGGAGGGCATGGAACCCAGACCCTAAGGAAAGGGAGGGGGCATAGCAAAGCTCCAGTAGCTGAAGGTTTGATATCCCCTCCCCACAGACAGAGGTGGATTTTGTGTGACTTGTGTCCCTGCTAACAATTGCTAGTAAAGTAAGCAAGTTTGACTAGGAGATGTTATTTAAATTGACTCAGTCATTGACCACATCATTACCAAGTCCTTGGCTGAGAGGAATAGCAACTGACTCAGCTAACTCAGAGGTTTTAAAAGTAGGCTTATTTTTAAGGGCCCTAGAACTCATGAAAGGGCCATTGAACACAGCCTCGTGGGAGCTGAGGACAGGAATCGGTAAGCTGTCAGTTGGAGGCCACGCTCCATAAATCCCAGAGCTGTGTGGCCTCTCTGTGTTGCTCTGTTCTGAATATCTGTCCCACTCTTATCTCTGCAGACCAGATCCGTCTTTTCTTCACAATTCCTGTTCTCCTGTCCTTCTGGCTGGTTTTTTTCTGCCTTAAATGGGCTCCAGGCCTCATGTGGCATGACTGATAGGGTCCTGAAGCTACGCTGGACTCTCACAGAGCTTGTTACATCCAGTCCCAGGGAAGGGCCAGATAGACTCATCTCAGGTGAGATGTGCGTGTGTCTTCTGATCTGCCCTAGAGGAAGGACAGCCAGGGATCCACTGTCAACACCCTCCTAGCTTCAACAAGGGTCCTTGGGACAAATCCCAGAGAAAGGGACTTAGTGCTAGTATCCAAATGTAAACACCATTGTTTATTAAGCAGTTTTGCTTGAATCGTCTTCTTTTCCTGCATCTCCTTCCTGCGTACAACAGCCTGCTTTCTCCCAACTGAAACAGAAGCAGCGGCAGCACTGTGGATAATGAAATGACTTTGAGATAGACTTTCTCAGGAATTGATTTAGATTAATTTTCTCTACACTTGATCTTAGCCAAAAGGCCTCTGAGATGCAATTGGATTAATATTCTCTAAAGATGTTGTTTTCTCATATAGACAAATTGGCTTTGAGGGGTTTTGGTTTTCTTTTTGATAGGGCCTCATGTATCCCAGGCTGGCCTGGTACTTGCTATGTAGCTGAGGTCACCTTGAATTACTGATCCCCTGCCTCCATCTCCCATGTGGTAGAATTACAGACAGGCCTTACCATGCTAAGCCCTACTAACCCACTACTAAAAAACTACAACGGTTTTCTAGGGTAGCTTTCTAAATCCCAAAGGTAAAAAGGCAAAGGTCAAAGATCACTTTCTCAGGGCTATTCGCATTTATATAAATTCTACATAACAGTGATGGGAAGTATTTTAGGTGAGACACTGCTTTAAGGTTTCACAAGAACTGCCAGTGCAGCCAGGCAGTGGTAGCACACGCCTTTGATCCCAGCACTTGGGAGGCAGAGGCAGGCGGATTTCTGAGTTCAAGTCCAGCCTGGTCTACAGAGTCAGTTCCAGGACAGCCAGGGCTACACAGAGAAACCCTGTCTTGAAAAACAAAACAAAACAAAACAAAACAAAACAAAACACCTGCCAGTACAACTCAGTGCAGCTCAATTGTAAAGCTATCCTTAGCAAGGGACTGGGTTCAATTCTTAGCACAAAGCATCACACACACACACACACACACACACACACACACACAGACACACACATACATACACATACATACAAATAAGTAAATGAAATAAAAATAATTTAAAATTTTTTAAAAACCAAATATATAAATGTTAAAATTTTAAAATAAAAAAGTAAAATCAGGTGCTAGACAAATGACTCGGTGGTTGAGAACACTTGCTCCTCTTGCAGAGAACTTGGGTTCTGTTCTCAGTACCCACATGATGGCTAACTCCATATGGCATAGCTCCAGTTCCTAAGAATCCTGTAAGGCCCATGAATGTGTGTGATGCAGAGACATAAACACAGTCAAGACATTCACACATACAAAATAAATATAAATTCATCTTTATTACTAAAATGAATAAAGACAAAAACAATCCCAGCATGGTGGTATATGTCTGTGATCCCAAAACTCAGGGGGCTGCAGCAAATGTATCATGAATTAAAGGGAAGATGGATTACACAGTAAATGGCTGTCTAGAAAAAGAGTATTTTCTACCCCTATGTCAACCCACTTAAGAACCATGATAAAAGATCCTGTAAAGAAGTATAGACTTGCGGTGGTGGCTCACGCCTTTAATCCCAGCACTTGGGAGGCAGAGGCAGGCGGATTCTGAGTTCGAGGCCAACCTGGTCTACAGAGTGAGTTCCAGGACAGCCAGGACTACACAGAGAAACCCTGTCTCGAAACCACCCCCCCAAAAAAAGAAGTATAGACTGAGAAGATGTCTCAACGGATAAAGGCACTTGAGTTTAATCCAGGATTCACAGAGTAGGAGAGAACTAACTCTCCAAAGTTGTCCTTTGACCTCCATGCATGTACAAATGAGATTGATGATGGATGGATGGATGGATGGATGGATGGTTGGATGGACAGACAGATAATAGATGCAATTAGAATTTTTAAAGAAAGAATAATTGTGAGTATATAGACCGCACTGATTTATTATAGTACTGCGTTCTACCTTTTATGTGATTGTAAGTATTGTTTTTTGTTTGTTTGGGATTTTTTTGTTTGGTTGGTTAGTTGGTTAGTTTTGGTTTTAGTTTTTTCAAGACAGAGTTTCTCTGTGCAACTCTGGTTGTCCTAGACTCACTCTGTAGACCAGGCTGGCCTAGAATTCACAGAGAGCCTCCCTCTGCCGCCTCTCTGCCTCTGCCCCTGCCCCTGCCCCTGCCCCTGCCCCTGCCCCTGCCCCTGCCCCTGCTCCTGCCCCTGCCCCTGCCCCACAAGTGCTGGGATAAAAGGCATGCACCAGCACCACCTCAACTCATAACTACAGTTTCTTTTTTTTCTTTCTTTCTTTTTTTTTGTTTTTTTGTTTGTTTATTTTTTTGGTTTTGTTTTGTTTTGTTTTGTTTTTCGAGACAGGGTTTCTCTGTGTAGCCCTGGCTGTCCTGGAACTGACTCTGTAGACCAGGCTGGCCTCGAACTCAGAAATACGCCTGCCTCTGCCTCCCAAGTGCTGGGATTAAAGGCGTGCGCCACCACTGCCCGGCTTAACTACAGTTTCTAATATGATATTTTTATTAATTCTTTGAAACTTTCAAATAATGTATTTTGGTCTTATTTACCCCCTAATCTCTAACCCTTCCCAGATCTATTCCCACCTCTCATTCCTTCTTTCTTTTTCTTTTTTAAAAATTATCATTTTATGTATACATATAAATATATAAATGCAACCTGCTAAGTCCACTTAGTGTTGCATGTATGTATTTTTTGGCTTTTAACTTGGTATTTGTTAACCAGTTAGAGGGGTTCATTCTTGACAGAAACTGAGCCTTCCCTTTCTCAGCAGTCATTATTTCCCAATAGCTCCTCACCTAGGCTGAGTCTCCGTGATTTCCTCCATCCACATTAGCCGGTCACCTAGTGATGTCATTATTCAGATCTTGTTTAAGTGACTGTATTGTTAAGATTTCATGGATACAGCTTCCCTGTCACATAGGAAAAATGTAACCTCATAGCAAATGTTCCAGTCTTCTGGATCTTATGGCCTTTCCACCCCATCTTCCCTGAGCCGTAGGCTTAAGAGTTATACTGTTGATTTTCTAACTGGGGCTTAACTCCCCATAGTTAGTTGTTCTCTGCATTTGGACCACTTACAGATTTCTATAATAATCTCCATCTGCTACAAAAAGAAGCTTCATTGATGAAGAATGACAGCTACACTTGTCTGTGGGCATAAGGGTACATATTTAAAATTCAGTTAGAAAGTATAGTGGTTTGAATAAAAATTCCCCCCATAGGCCCATAGGGAGTAGCTTTGTTGGAGTAGCTATAGCCTTGTTGGAGGAAGCATGTCAGCCGGGCAGTGGTGGCACAGGCCTTTAATCCCAGCACTTGGGAGGCAGAGGCAGGCAGATTTCTGAGTTCAAGCCCAGCCTGGTCTACAGAGTGAGTTCCAGGACAGCCAGGACTACACAGAGAAACCCTGTCTCGAAAAAAAACAAAAAAACAAAACAAACAAACAAACAAACATGGAGGAAGCATGTTTCTGTGGGGATGGACTTTGAGATCTCACGTGATCAAACCATTCTTAGTGTGGCACACAGTCACCTTCTACTGTATGCAAATCAAGAAGTAGAACTCTTAACTCTTTCTCCAGCACCATGTCTGTCTGAGTGCCTCCATGCTTCCTGCCATGATGACAATGAACTAAACCTCTGAAACTGTGAAGTACCCCCAATTAATTGTTTTCCTTTAAGAGTTGTCGTGGTCATGGTGTCTCTACACAGCAGTAAAACCCTCACTAAGACAAAAAATACACTAGTTGAGGAAAATGGCAGTAGTAAGTTCTCCTGTAAGTTCCTCTGCCTCACTAGCTGTGAACAATTTTCTAGGTGTCCTAGGTACTAGACACTAACCCCTCCTATTAAATGAACTATAACTTTTAGTAGATAATTGTTGGTTACCACCCAGACGTAAGTGCCACTAGTGCACATTTGGGGATACCTGCCATGTTTGTCATCACTGTCATTTGTAGACATGGAAGCTGATTGTCTTCTCTCTTGGAAGCTTGCATGTTTTCCTAAAGTATGACATGTATCTCCATCATGCCACTACCATCAGTCCCTCTGGAGTCCTTCCAATTATTCAGCCAAAAGCAGTCACTTATTATAGCTGTATGTCTTTTAAGGTACACGTTTCTGTACTAACTAAGGCAATGCCAGAAAGAGTAATAGACAAAATAAGTGATCCAAATCTAGTAAAGGATTATTTCCCATCCAACTTAGCCACTCGAGAAACATGTCTCCTAGTCAGTTACTTCCAACCTGTAGTTCAGTCTTCCACCAGGGCCTCATCTTCAAATGAATTCTGCTAGTAAAAGAAAAAAGAGAAAGGAGAAATTATATGTCCTCCTTCAGTTTGACTAGAAAATGCCATACACCACTTCTGCTCCTATTCCACAGACGACCCAGAGAGAAGAACATATTGCAGATAGCAGACACGGGGCAGTGGAGCCTGAGTGTGGGCTTCCAGTCACAACTCTGTTCTCTAAAGGGCAAAGCACAAAATCTGGCTCTTTACTATAAATCCCACTGAGGGGCTTGAGATACGGGTCTGAAGTTGAGTACTAACCACACTTGAAGAACTCTAAGTTTGGTTCTCTGTACCATGTTGGGCAGCTCACAATCGTCTATGACTCCAGACTCTTATCATCTCTGGCTTCTGAAGGGCACCTGCACACACATACTCATACTCACATGAAGACCCACACGTGTACACATAACATTTTTAAGAAAACGAAAATTGAATCTTGAATTATTGGTGTTTAGGAGCAGGACAGAAAAATAACAGTGTACTATTGAAGAGTCTCTTATAAGGTGTCTTGGATTATATCACTAACCACAAGTTTTGTCTGAATTAATTTAAAACAGTGAATATAATGTCTATGACAAAAGTAGAATTACAAAACAAAATAGAAGATCGATTTTGTGTTGTTTTTTTAAGTAGCCAGAGCTGGTAATTGCATAGTAAAAGAAGTTAGCATTATTTTTCACTACTTTCTACATATATCAGACACTGTATTTATAATATAATATAATATAATATAATACAATTAGACTTTTGTCATTGTGACAAAAATATTTTACAAAAGCAACTTGAGGAAGCAAGGTTTTACGTTGCTTTGTGATATGAAGATTCTTAAGGTCCAGTTATTGGAGGGAGCAATAGACATACTCATGAATGGTCAACAGTCAGATCAGAAAGAAGGCAAAGCTATCGGGCTTTAATGAAAACATTGCAACCATCCTTGGATGGATGCAGGAGGGAAACTCAGTTGAAGAGGTTTTGGTCTAGGAAAGATTGACCTGTAGGGACTACAGTTGCTAGAGCAACTTCTTTGGAAAAAATGTCTACAGAAGCTGGAGAGATGCCCAGTGGTAAGAGCATTCGCTGCTCTTGCAAAGGACCTAGGTTCAATTCCCAGCACCCGCTGGACTGTAACTCTAGTTCCAGGGGATCTGATGTTCTCTTCTGGCCTTTGTGGACACTGGACACATGGTACACAGACCTATATGCAGGCAAATAAAGTCAAAATAAAACAAAATATCTATAAAAGATTCAATGCAGGACAAGGAAAGATGTAAAGATATCCCTTGTAATTATTTTAGATGAAAGCCTGGGTTTTTGAAATCCCAGCAAGCTTGGCTTGACCACCCATTCTGATACACCAATTAAAGAAATAAAGAATGATAAGGAAATTGGGGGAGATGTATTCAGTGTAGCCACAGCACTAATAGTACAAATAAGGGAGTCTCGTGGCCCCAAAACTGTTTTGGGGTACAGGTACCAGCATTGGACTTCAAAATGGGCAGACAATGAGAAGAGAGGTAAGTATAATCAAGCAGTCCTGATCTGGGTGTGGTCTCCTGGATCATTGTCTCAGCTCTAGTCCTGAAAGGAGGTTTGAAGAATCCCTGATTGCTTGACCGGGCAAGATGGTGCTCTGAAGTAGAACCTTAACCCCATGGACAACGACCTTCATGTAGGGTGGAGATGGGGGTTCTGACCTGTAAAGTTCTGCTGGTCCAAGAATCCAAAGTGACTCCAGAAGGAAGGTTAAGGAGGATGACTCATTTCTGTGCTGTCAGCTAATGCAAAATAGGTAGACAGACAGACAGACAGACAGACAGACAGACAGACTAAATAAAAGCAGAAATTCGGGCTCTCATTCCACTTAGTTAACAAGTAGGGCACCAGTGCAGCTGGTTGGTAACAGCAGCTCCTAAGTGCCTGTTCACTTTGGCTTTCTTGCCATTTTAAGCAGCTCCATCCATTGTTTATTTTTGGCATTTGTTTTTTTTTTTTTTTTTTTTTTTGCCTGGGATTCTGAGCCTTAAGTCTTTTAATAATTACTACGAATGTGGAATTCAAGTGTCCTAGTCCATTTTCTGTTGCAATAACAAAATACTAGAACTTCATTAAAGAGAGATCTGATTGGCTCAGTCCTGCAGGCTGACCATCCCAGATTGAGTGCCCCGCCCCCTTTGGCCTCAGCTAAAGCTGGTCCTGCTACATCATCTAGCAGGGCAGAAAGCATCGTGATGCGGAGGAGGGGATTACAGGGTCAGAGCGGAAGCAAAGAGACATGAAGGAGATGGACTTATTCTTTTTATAACTTGCTGTCAAGGTTATAAACAGGAGTTCCACAAAAGTGCATTAATCCCTCCAAATCCCTCAGAGCCCCAACCACCTCCCATCTCTGAAGATTCCATCACCTCAACACTGCCATGATAGGAACCCCAGCAGATGGCCCTCTGAGAGACACGATTAAAGCCAATCCAAACTACAGCAATATGCAAGACAGAAATTTGCCTCCAAACAAGGAAACACGGGAGACAGGTTCCACTATGAGGGAATGACCCATCTGTGAGACCCAGATGTGCATCCCAGGTCAGCCATGCGAGGGAACACACATTCCCAGTAGATGTGTTGATCAGGCTGGGAGCAAAACATTCACTTCAGGCTGAGGGTGGGAAAGAGTGTGCACCTCCCTCCTGGCAGGAACTCGAGAGTCATGGAAATGTACACATGTAAATAACGTAAAAATCCCATCCTGGAATGATAGAAACAACCCCGTGGGTAAGAGTAATAAATGGTATCATAAATGGTGTGCAAGAAGGAGGAGAACCTAAGGTCAGATCCACAGCACCTAGGTATAAAGTTGGGCATAGACACACAGACACCTATAACCCTAGCACTGGGAGGGACAGCACACACACGCACATAGACACACACACACAGAGACATAGACACATAGACATACACACACACAGACACATATACACACACAGAGACACACACAGACACACATACATACATACATACATACATACATACATACATACACAGACACACACAGACACAAACACACACACACATATACACACAGAAACACACACATACACAGACACACACACACACCATCTCATCTAATTTACACAAATAGCAGCTAAGAATCAACCCTGACTCACAGGTGACATGTGTTTTGTTTGATTCATAATTTGAAATGTAATCTTTAAAATTAGAAACTTGCTGATGTCATTTTATTTTATAGGCAAGGGGCTTGCTATTTAGCCAGGGCTGGCCTTGAACTCACAATCCTCTTGACTCAGCTTCCCACATCCTGGGATAACAGGCATATGTTCCCATATCAGCTATCATTTTCCTCAGGGCTTTCAATTGGATGTCAAGATGGAGCAAGCATCTGTCCTCTCCCTCTGTGGTGGCTTTGTCCTTCCTGGGGTAGAACTATTCACTTTTTTTTTAAATCAGGTTCTTGATAACTATTGAAAATTGGACAGTCTGTCTGTTCTGGGTGACCAACATGTCCCTGTGGCAGTAACCAGAGCTGAGGGGGTGGGGTGGGGGTGGGTAATGTTCTTTGAATACTGCTTTGTGCTCAGATTTTCCCACAGTTCCTGGCTGGCCTGCTTCTGTGCTTCGCTGAACCCGCCTGGACTCTACCTTGGAATTTCCAGCTGGTGCTGGACCAACCTGTTCATTTTCACAGATAAGAAAGAGATGAACCAGAAGAGAACCAGAAGACTGGCCGGCCCATCTGTGCTACAGCTTCTAAGGTCCAGCAGAGCTCGATGCTGCTTCTGCACACTCCTTCCTCCGTCTCATACCTTTTCCCTTAAATGGTGAGATCAGTTTAGCAAAGGAAATGAATTTAGAGCATAAGCACACACTCGAAGGAAATTATGCAAAGAGCAGGGAAAGGCAAAGGTGAGAGAACAGAGAGCAAGATTTAGAGGCTGGCTCGGGAGACTTCAGTGGAAGTTATTAATGAGGGGAAACGGAAGGAAGAGAGGGGTTGCCTGTAATAAGAACAAACGAGAAAAGCACATGAGAAGAACTAAGGTCAGATGAGGAGAAAGAATTAAGCTCTGAAATTGTCTGCTCCTAGAGAGAGATAATGGGGACCCCTGAGGGTCACTGGAAAAAATGAACTTCAAAATAAAAACGGATCTGGGAAAAAAATAGATTTTTTTTCTTCAGGTTTATTTATTGTGGTGGGAAAAAAGAGAAATGAATAGAAGAACGAGCTGGAGAGATGGCTTGGTAGTTAGGCTTGCTGTATGATCATGAGGACACAGGTAACCAGCCACCAATCCTATAGTTAAACTTTACCTGTACCGCAGTGAGACAGGGGCAGAAAGATCACTGGGATTTCCTGTTTACCAGCCTAGCTGAGAAGAGGTAAGTGGGAGACCCTGACTCAAAGGCGTGGGTGAAGAGCTAAAAGAACGCCAGGTTCCCTCTTCTGGCTTACACCTGCGTGCATGCACAGCTGTGTGCACATGTGTGTGCCCTCCCCCCAACACACACAAATAAATACATATAAATAAGGAAATGGTTTTTTTTTCTTCTATAGAGCATCTGGAGAAATGGCTCAGAGATTAAGGGCACTTGCTGCTCTCCCAAAGGACCTGAGTTCACTTCTCAGACCCATATCAGAAGTTTCATAACTGTTAATTCTAGCTACATGACCCCCTTCTTCTGGCCTCTCAGGGCATCTGCACAGGGCACACTAATACATACAAATAAAAATAAAGTAAATTTATAAAAAAAAAAGGGGGGTGGGGGAGGAAGCTTCTTGGGGCTGCCTGAGAGGTTACTAATGAAAGGAAATAAAAATATTTGCTGAAAAAATAAACCTCTAGAAATTAAAAAATAATAATAATAAGGATTCAAGCTGAAATTGAAACAAACTTACTATAAATTTGATTTAAAAAAGTGCTCCCTGTCAAAAGCTGACATTCCCAGCTGGTGGTGCTGTTGGGAAATTCTGGACATCTCGGGAGGCAATGGGTTGCTTGTAGAAGTAGGTCACTGGGAGCATAGTCTTGGAATCTATATCTTGTCCTGATCCCTTTCTGCCTCCATTCTGACCACCACCAGTCAACCACTTCTGCTTCTTTTAATCCTGTGGGATGTGTGTGTGTGTGTGTGTGTAGTGTGTGTGTGTGTGTGTGTGTGTAACTGTGTGTTGGTGTTAGAAGACAACTTTCTTTTTTTTTGGTTTTTCGAGACAGGGTTTCTCTGTGTAGTCCTGGCTGTCCTCGAACTCAGAAATCCACCTGCCTCTGCCTCCCAAGTACTGGGGTTAAAGACGTGCGCCACCACCGCCCGGCAGAAGACAACTTTCATGATTCAGTTCTCTCCTGCTACCATGTGTTGTTGTAGAGATTGCACTCAGGGCAACAGACAAATACAGCAAGAACTTTGACACACTCATTCACCTCAGCAGTCTTAGCATTGTCTCTTCTTCTTCTTCTTCTTCTTCTTCTTCTTCTTCTTCTTCTTCTTCTTCTTCTTCTTCTTCTTCTTCTCTTCTTCCTCCTCTTCCCCTTCCTCTTCTTCTTCCTCCTCTTCCCCTTCCTCTTCTTCTTCCCCATCCTCCCCTCACCATTTTTCTTTTGTTGAAGATATACTACCTCTGTGTGTGTTGGGGGGTAAGGAGCATGTGAACTTGAGTACAGGTGCCCTGGAAAGCCAGAGGCATTGGATCCCCCTGGAACTGGAGTCAACAGGTTGTTGTGAGCCACCCATTGTAGGTTCCGGGAATCAAGGTCAGGCCATCTGAAAGAGCATTCTTCTGTTAATCAGTAAGCCATCTCCCAGCACCCAGCTTTGCTTCTTCCTGCCTCTTTTCCAGGATGCTCATTCTTACCACAACTCAGAAACAATGGAGCCCACGTGCCATGGACTAAAACCTGAAATCAGGCACTGAAGTAAATCTCTCTTCCTCTTCGTAATGTATTCTATCTGGTACATGATAATAGACAGGATGATCATTTTGAATTGATGATAATTCACAACCATCAGGGACAGGAAAAGCTAGTTGGGAGAAAATTCCTGTCTAAATTTGTAAAGAGATGCACATTCAGGACATTACATCTGTAAAGGAAGACAGAAGCTCAGTAGACAATTCCCCTTGGAAGCCACATATGCATAACAAGACAACCCTACCAGCCACAAGCCTTCTTCCACCTCCACCCCGGTACTGGCCCCTTCACCCGGAAGCCTAGAGCCCCTTCCCATTTGTTTAGCTTAAGATGCTACAGAAGCCTTTATCTTCGATGCCTCCTTTCTTCTAATTTCTTGGGAAACTCTGATAAGTATGTAGGTGCATAATTAAGCTGTTATTCTCTTATTAGTCTGTCTTTTGTTAGTTTGGTTTCCAGAGTTTAGATTGAAACATGTAGGAAGGAAGAGGGGGCCTGCTAGGGGCCAGCATGGACACCTTACTTGCTGCAGAGGCTAAAGATGAAGTCTGGGTCTTTAGGGTAAGGCAGCACATTCTTACTGAAGTCAGCATCCTGGATTTCTGTCTAGAAAGTCCAGGTGGATATGTCTGCTATGTCTTTTCCCTTCCAAATTCCATCTGGAGAAACACATTTGTAAAAGTTGGTTGTTCCCGACACCTAGATGTGGTGGTAAGTATTCTGAGCACTGATCCTTAGAACCCCAGAAAGCCCATGTTTTCCTTTGTTCCTGTTTCCTCTGTCCTTTTTTTTTAATCATCATCATCAGAATACTCATGGGTTAAAGTGCAAACATAATCCAAAGCCTGTTGAAGCCAGTCTCACAAACTGGGGATTTCATGGATAGGACCATGGCTCATCTGTTTAGATTCCTTGTTGTGGGACACCAACTAAAACACACACACACACACACACACACACACACACACACACACACCCTGGCCTGGATGAGATTTTTCTTGAATCTTTTGTTGTGACAGTTTGGCTCTGTAACCACCACAATCTCTTGGAACCACTCTAGTTTCTACTGGCTGAGCGGGCATGAGCTGTCACATATCAGGTGATGAGCAGGCAGGCGAGGCACCCAAGACACAGAGTGCTCAGGTAGCATTTCCTTTGTCTAACTGTGTCAGCTGCCACTGGAGTTTGCCTTAATAAGGTGTTCTGCCCATGGAGGAGTTGTGGGGGGAGCTCTGTTGTCTTTGCTTATGTGACTTTGTTTGTGCTGGAAACAGTCCCATCTCTGTACCCAGTCACTCAGATCACTGGATCTGAAACTCCTGAGGGAGACTAGAGTTTTCTTACTTCTTATGGTCATAAAGGTCCTTGCTTCCTATTTTACTTTATTCCTAATTGATTCATTAAATTTTAATTATTTTTAAACAGTTTCACATATGTATACATACTGATCACTCATCTCTCTCCCTTGCCTCCCACCGATGTCCACTCTCTCCCTTCCCCAGAATCTCTTTCTCTCAGCTTCACATCTTTTAACTTTGTTTCGTGGCCCATCCATCTGAAACAGAGACGTCTGTGTGACTGTGGGTTAGAGCTGTCCATTGGAGCCTGGTGGGCTTGGCAGAGGGATCAGAACTAGAGACAATGGTTCCTGCCCTCTCAGAATCTCTGAACAGCCAGTAGTTCAGAGTTCCCTTCCCCTTCCTTGACTGTGGATAGGGCTGGTCCTGTGAGCCCATGCAGATAACCACAAATGACATGAGTCAATGGTTACAGTATATGTACTGAGTCTGAAAAATCACATTTGCTAGTTCTTTACCATGTCTTCTAGCCTTCAAACACTTCCCACCCTCTCTGCTAAAGTGTTCTCGGAGCCTTAAAGACGATGGAGTAACTGACTTGCTTAAAGCAAAGCCTTCCTCTGCATCTTGACCTGCCATAATCTCTGTGTTTGCCACTGTTCCTTATAAGGGAAGGTTCTGCAATTAAGCTTGGGAACTATTTCTGTGTGCTGGTCCAGGTATAGAAGGCGGTTTGCTGCTATATCAGTTTAATTAAGCATTACAATTCAGCTTCCCATGGGTGGGGGTGGCGGTCACCTTTAATCCCAGCACTCTAGAGACAAGCCAGGGAGATCTCCAAACCAACCTGGTCTTCAGTGTGAGTTCCAGGTCATGAAACCCTGTCTTGAAAACAGACAAACAGCCGGGCGGTGGTGGCGCACGCCTTTAATCCCAGCACTTGGGAGGCAGAGGCAGGCAGATTTCTGAGTTCGAGGCCAGCCTGGTCTACAGAGTGAGTTCCAGGACAGCCAGGACTACACAGAGAAACCCTGTCTCTAAAAAACCAAAAAAAAAAAAAAAAAAGAAAACAGACAAACAAACAAACAAAAACAAAACTCAGCTTCCCTCAGGGGCTTACTGCCTCCCCAGGCCCACCTAAACTTTTCCTCCGTTCAATGGTATCCCTATCTTCCTTTTTAATCTATGTTTTACTACCTCACCTCCCCAAGGCAGCCCCTCCCCCTTCTCACTTCCTCCTTTCCTGGCTTGCACAGCTATTCCACATTAGACACTGCATCCTAAAGAGTTGAAGCAAATCTCACATGAAGAGAGAACATGAGGTATTTGTCCTTTGGGGCCTTGATTACCTCAATTAGAATAATTTTTCCAATTCTATTCACTTACTGGTTTTGTTTGTTTTGAGACAGGGTCTGATATAGCCTAGGATGGTCTCAAACTCACTATATAGCGGAGGAAGACTGAGAACTGCTGGTCATCCTGCCTCCACCTCCCACATGCTGGAATTATACATGTGCACCATCACATGCAATCAGGAGTTACTGATTTCTCCGTGGCAGCAAGTCTCGGTCTCAGGAAAGGGGAAGCCTCCATTGTAGGCTTTAGGAGGCTGTGTCTTGGATCCAGGGCTGGCAACAGAAAGGTTTATTGGTTTAGAATGGCCCAAAAGCAGGGTAGCCTTCAGAAATTTGACCTTCTAAATCTAAAAGCATTTTCTTTCAAAACACCCTCATTTTAAAACAAACATTACGTTGGTATCTGTGATAAAACATATTTAAAGAAAAACATCAAAGCTACTTATAAGTAAATGTAATAAAGGACCCCTTTTCAATTCCCAGTGCCAGTGTGGTAGCTCACGTTCCCAGGGGACTCAATGCTCTCTTGGCATTGAGTGTATGTGATGCACAAACACATGCAAGCAAAACACTCAGATACATGAAAGTAAGGCTTTTTTAAAACAACTGAATGAGTGAAAAATTATAAAATTCCTTTTGACAAATATTGATAAAACATTTTAGGCGTCGTTGAGGAGGTGACCCAGTTTCATCTGCCAAAACCACAATTTCAATCCATCTACTTTATAGAAATCAGTGAGTTTTTTATTGTACATGACTTATGAATAAATTTTTAAATGTGGGCTATGGATTTTTATTTCAATCTGTCTACATAATTGTGCATTCCTATGTTTATATAACTTATGCTTCGATTTTCTTTTATCTCTATGTGATATTCCCAAAATTTCTTGGAGTTGATTCAGACAGAAAAAAAGGTGTTTATGTAAATTAAGTATTTCTAAAACTCAAAAAACAGTGGTTAACTTTCTACCCACAGTATTTCGGTATATTTATACAATTTTTGACAATTTTTGGTAAAAAATACATTTTAATATTGCTTTTTAAATAAAAACATACAAAGTAGGCATAAAATTCTCTTTCACCTGAATTCACTAGTAAAAGGAGCTTTTATTATGTCTACGAGATTTTTAAAATGGCAAAATGATAGTTCAATCTAAGAACAAAATATAAAGCGACCACGAATTGCTTAATGTGTGTAATAGTTAAGAGAGAGAGAGAGAGAACTACCTTAAACTTGTAGGTTCCTTATATCTGTGACATTTAAAACTAATTTTCTGTGATACATGTTATCTTTATCACTTTTTATAATGATTTTATTGTTTGTTTGTTTTTCCTGACAGGGTTTCTCTGTGTAGGACTGGCTATCCTAGAACTTGCTCTGTAGACCAGGCTAACCTTGAACTCAGAGATCTGGTTGCCTCTATCTCCCAAGTTCTAATATTTAAAAGTCTGCACCACCACTGCATGTTTACTTCATTTTAATTATGTATGACCTTGTAGGGTTATGTGCACATAAGCACATTGCCAACAGAGGCCAAAAGGAAGGTATTAGAACCCTTGGAGCACCGGCGGTGGTGGCGCACGCCTTTAATTCCAGCACTTGGGAGGCAGAGGCAGGTGGATTTCTGAGTTCAAGGTCAGCCTGGTCTACAGAGTGAGTTCCAGGACAACCAGGGCTACACAGAGAAACCTTGTCTCAAAAAACAAAAACAAAAAAAAAAAAAAAAAAGAAAGAAAGAAAAAGAAAAAAAAGAACCCTTGGAGCTAGAGTTGCAGGCAGTTGTGAGCATCTTAGTGTGGCTGGGAACCAAAGTCAGGTCCTCTGGAAGAGCAGCATGTGTTTTTAACTACTAAGCTATTTCAGTATAAAAGTGAAGTAAGGCTGTGGTTTGGACCTCAGATGCCTTGCAAAGAGCCATGTGCTGAAGGCCTGTGGTGCTACTGAGGACACAATAGAGTATAGTAGAGCCTAGCAGGAAGAATGCCGTGGAACTGAGTTCACATCCTCTCTCTCTCTCTCTCTCTCTCTCTCTCTCTCTCTCTCTCTATCTATCTATCTATCTCTCTCTTTCTCTCTCTCTCCTTCCTGGCTACCATAAGGTAAATAAACTTCTACTACATATTTCCCTCGTGATGTACTCTGTTACTACAGGCCAAGGAAAGAGGACCACATGACCAAGGTCTGAAATCTGAAGCAAGAAGCCAAAACGAGTCTTCCCCTCCCTGTAATTTATCTTGGGTAGTTTGTCATAGAGTCAGAAATCTAACACTTACTTATTCATTACTTAATTTTGCTTTACAACATGAGACCTTAGAAATCCTTACTGTCATTTTGGTCAATAGGTAACTAATTGCTATATAATGATCCTGTTATCTTTTAAAAATTAAGAATTCCAAAAAAATCAATCTTCCAAACATTATGACGTTTCTGATGATTTTCCTCAAATCAAACTTGAAGACTTAAAAGTCTTTTAACATATTTGCTTAGAGACTGTGGTGGTTTGTATATACTTGCCCCAGGGAGTAGCCCTATTAGGAAGTGTGGCCTTGAGTAGGTGTGTCACTGTGGGCCTGGGCTTAAGACCCTCACCCTAGCTGCCTGGAAGTCAGTCTTCCACTAGCAGCCTTCAGATGAGGATGTAGAACTCTCAGCTCCTCCTGCACCATGCCTATCTGGATGCTGCGATGTCCCCATCTTGATAATACTGGACTAAATCTCTGAACCTGTAAGCCAGCCCCAACTAAATGCTGTCTTTTATAAGACTTGCATTGGTCATGGTGTCTGTTCACAGCAGTAAAACCCTAACTAAGACAGAGACATTGTCTTATATATCTCAGCCCTGCTTCTAACTCATTATGTACTCAAGGATGACATTGAAGTTTTAATATTCTTGCCTTCATTCCCTAGTTCTGGAATCAAAGCATTGATCTTCATGTTTTGATGGGGCTAGGTGTCTAACACAGAGCTTAGTGTGTGCACCCACTAATTGAACTATATTCCAGGCCCTATTTATTAGATCTCACTTTCTTGCCCAGGCTGGCCATGAATTTTTGAGAATCTTCACGTCAGCCTCCTAAGTGCTGTAATTACAGGTGTAAGTCAGCATACCCAATGCATAACAAGCTCCCCGCTCTCCCTTCCTCCCTCTGTCAGTCCCTCCCTCTCTCCTAAACTTTGAACTGAGTCTGAGATTCCCCAGAGAATATCTAAAAAATCTTAATGAGTTTGCTCTTTCACTCTGGAAAACAAAGAATAAACCAATCAGGCATTTGATTTGCTAAATTATGAAATTTTGTCAACTCAAAAGTGATGCTTGCCAGGTATGGAACACACTTCCATAATCCAAGCACTAATAAGGCTGAGGCAGGAGGATAATGAAGGAGTTGAAGCCTAGACTGACTACAAAGCCCTGTCTCAAGAACAATCACCATCACAACAAAGATCAACGCTTGACTTGTCTGTCACATTTATACAAATAGATGCTATCAATACAGGTGGGTTTGAAATTAATGTTTCAGTCTTTCCTACCCATGATCTGCCCAGGAATAATGTTATTATTAGCAAGTAGAGTTACTATTTTAAGATGGCTTATGTCACAGAAATAACCATTTTCCTCGTTAATTGTGCTGTAATGAACTCTTTTTGGTTCTTAATTGTGGCTATTTTTAAATCATCTGTCACTCACTGGCAGACGTTGTCTTACTCTGACTCCCCTCAGAAAGCTTTGGAGGAAGCAGCTACAGCAAGCACACTTTAATCTTCAGTTTGATTCACGAGGAAGACTCTAGAAACTGTCTTGATGTACGTGCATCGATGCTTTGTGCCACTCGGTGAAGCTTTCTGCAATGCTAATGTTGAAACTGATGGATTCATAGATCCGCCCCTGAGTAAGCTGATGAGAACTGAGAGGGTTTACATCGATTGATGGGCTCTGGAATCGCCTTGGAGACAAGTCTAGATTTGATTAACTGAGATGGGAAGACCCATCCCAAATATAGGTGGCACAATTCCATCAGCTTGAATCTCCGATGGAAAGAAAAGGTGAAGGTGAGCTGAGAGCAGACATTCACCACTCTCCGCTGCTTGTTGGCAGCTGGGGCAATGCGAGCAGCCACACCCGACTGCAGAGCCATGCCTGCCCAGCTACAGTGGGTATACCCCCAAATTGGGAGCAAAGCGAATGCTTCCTTCCTCAAGTGGCCTTTGTGAAGTGTTTAGCAACAGCAATAAGAAAAGTAACTGCAAGAATATTTCTAACTCTCCTGGCCTTTCTATTTAAACGTGGATACCTCTTTAATGCTTTCTTTTCCATATTTGAGGAATTTGTTTCCTCTGTTCTCTTAAGCTATCAATCATTTACAGTAAGCAGATTAACTATTGTCTTCTCCCCTCCCTCCCCTCCCTCCCTTCCCTCCCTTCCCTCCCCTCCCTCCCCTCCTTCCCTTCCCTCCCCTCCCTTCCCTCCCTTCCCTCCCCTCCCTCCCCCTCCCTCCCCTCCCTCCCCTCCCTTCCCTCCCCTGCCTCCCCTCCTTTCCCTCCCCTGCCTCCCCTCCCTCCCCTTCTTTTCCTTCCTCCTCCTCCTCTTCCTCCTCCTTCAGCACCACCAACATCACCTCTTCCTGCTGCTGCTTTATTAAAAGTCCCAAAGGGGCTGACTTAAGAGACAGTTAAAGATTCTTGCTGCAGAGTCTGGCAGCCAAGCTCAGTCTTCAGACCCCAATTCGGTAAAAGGAAAGAACACCTCCCAAAAAGTTGGTTTGTTTAGTTTGTTTTCTAAAGTTTTTCTTTGACCTCCATATGTATATTATGGCACAAGCACTCACACATACATGTTACAAGAAAGCACATTTGAATGCATTTTTTCTAACACACATTAAATGAATAAATGAATAGATAAGGAAAGAAAGAAAGAAAGAAAGAAAGAAATGTTTTTAGAATCCAAAGAAATTTGAAAAGAACTTAAATTGATGTCTCACCCCTGTAGTGAGAGCACTTGGAAAACTGAGGCTGGTGGGTTGCCATGAGTTCAAGGCCAGCCAGGATAATATAGCAAGAGCCTGCTTTAACTTAAAAAAAAAAAAACAGCAAAACAAACTTCACCTACTTTTCAATCACTATTTTTCTATTTATGTATCAATAAACAGGCCAAGCAAGTATAGTTTTTCTGCATCTCTGATAGAAATGGCATTTGTATTTCTGTCTTATTCTATACTTCTGTATTTACTTAGGGTTCCTATCGCTGTGGTGAGACACTGTGACCAAAATCAGCTTGAGAAGGGAAGAGTTTATTTCACCTAACAACTTTCAGGCCATGTTCTATCACCAAAGTAAATCAAGGCAGGAACCTGGAGGCAGGAACTGACTCGGAAGTCCTGGAGGGGGTGATACTTATTGACCTACTCATTATGGCATGTTCAACCTGCTTTCCTATCACCTTCAAGACCACCAGGGTGGTGCTGCTCACAATGTGCTGGGCCCTCCCACATCAGTCATCAATCAAGAAGATGCCCCACAGGCTTGGCCACGCGTCAGTCTAGCAGTACCATTTTCTCAGTTGATGTTCCCTCTTCTAAATCGACTCTAGCTTGTTCCGTGTTGTCATAAACATAGCCTGCACACTTACCATGCTAAACAATAGCATACATGTGTATTTGTCAAATTCTAAAAACATTTGCTTAAAAACCTCCTTATAGATTGAGTCCTGCCGTTTATTATGTTTCTTTGGTAATTTGATATTTGTGAATTTTCTCTCATCTTCCTGACTTGGCATGTCTGAGAACAAAGACCTGATTGCCTGGGTCTGTATTGGCACAATGGAAAAAAAAAATCCTGGCAAGATGAAACTGGACCCTTCTGTGCTCTGCCGGAGAAATAACCATGACGGTGACACTATCTGCCATTGCCAAAGATGCTTAAACTACAAACCAGGAAATCTGCCGGCTTGCCACTCCCTGTTCCGGGTCCACTTTCTGAAGATGCTTTATTTCCATCGTCAAGAAATCATCTGACTCATGGGTGTCAAGAAATCATCTGACTCATGGGTTTATAATCTGTTCTAGCCACTAACCTTGAGTGCAAAAATGGGTTCGTGTGTGTGTGTGTGTGTGTGTGTGTGCGTGCGTGCGTGCGTGCGTGCGTGTGTGTACGTGTATGTGTCTATTAAAATATCCCTCTTAAGTGTCTTGACTGTTAGCACCATGAAGCACCCAGCATAGGTGGTGCTCTGCACTCACTTGGGAGACCATCTTGCCAAAGAGACCCTGCGTTTAGGTGTCCAGCTGCCAGCCTGACTCAGCACAGGGAGCAGCTCACACTGGACCACTTCTACCTGTTCTCCTTCATCCTCCCTGTGTTTCTGCCCCTTGAGGATCTCCCATCATATAACCATCAACCTGAAGCTCTCTCCCTTTCTCTTTGCAAAAGCCACCTCGGCTCTTTTCATCAGTTATATAATTTTTTATTACATTCATTCATCTGTACACATGTGTACATGTATGTGGATGCATGAATGCCACCGAGCACATGTGGAAGTCAGAGGGCAGCTCTCAGAAACTGGTTCTCTCATCTCACAAAGGGAGTTCAAGCCGGGCGGTGGTGGTGCAGGCCTTTAACCCCAGCACTTGGGAGGCAGAAGCAGGTGGATTTCTGAGTTCGAGGCCAGCCTGGTCTACAGAGTGAGTTCCAGGACAGCCAGGGCTACACAGAGAACCCCTGTCTCGAAAAACCAAAAAAAAAAAAAAAAAAAAAACCAAAGTGAGTCCAAGAATCCTACTAGGTTATCAGACTCAGCAAAAAGCAACAAACACTTTTATCTAATGAGTCATCTGACTGACTGTTTTGGTGGTTTTTTGTTTGTTTTGTCTTAAGATAAGGTCCTGGGTAGCCCATCAATATGTAGCTAAGGATAACCTTGAACTCCTGACCTTCCCATTTGCCTCCACATTTCAGGTTCTAGGACCACAAGCTTAGCTGCCATTCCAGCTCCAACTTAATCCTTAGCATATGAAAGGTTTTGGAAGGGACAGAAAAAGTTTCAAGGGAAGGGGTGTCAGGTAATGGTAAAAGGTCCAGAATATGCTATCCTAAAATATGCCTCTTTGATATATGGATTCCTTTGTGCTAAAACTAATTAAGAACTGGAAAATGATCAAATGAGCATATCACTCTATAGCTGACCACTGTACATGGCCACCCTTTTGGCCTGTTTCTCATGTTGTGGTATAGCTAGGAGACCCCATCAAAGCATTGACACCATGCTGTTAGAACACTTTAGGCACCAGGATGACAAAGCAAATAATGCACATCACTTTATAAGTAACCTTGGGATTCTGTTATATCAGTATAAAATGGATCAAGAGCAGGGTGTGAGGCGGGCAGTGGTGGCGCAAGCCTTTAATCCCAGCACTTGGGAGGCAGAGGCAGGCGGATTTCTGAAACAAACAAACAAACAAAAAGAGCAGGGTGTGATTGGCACATGCCTGTAACCCTGGCACTTGAGACGTAGAGGCTAGAATATTTTGAGTTCAAGGCCATACCGAGATATGTGAGGAGGCTCTGTCTAATAAACAACCAACAAACATCAATATATTCTTTTTGTTTGTTTGTTTTTCGAGACAGGGTCTCTGTGTAGTCCTGGCTGTCCTGGAACTCACTCTGTAGACCAGGCTGGCCTGGAACTCAGAAATCCTCTGCCTCTGCCTCCCAAGTGCTGGGATTAAAGGCGTGCGCCACCACCGCCTGGCTACATCAGAATATTCTTTATCATCTAGCCACTACCTCTTTAAGTCTCTTCCTCTTCCTCTTCCTCCTCCTCCTCCTCTTCCTCCTTCTCTTCTTCTTCTTCTTCTTCTTCTTCTTCTTCTTCTTCTTCTTCTTTTTCCTCTTCT
Source organism: Rhabdomys pumilio (assembly GCA_030674055.1). NCBI lineage: Eukaryota > Metazoa > Chordata > Mammalia > Rodentia > Muridae > Rhabdomys > Rhabdomys pumilio. Next base: position 77,052,450 of record JANHMN010000008.1, on the reverse strand, counting down.
TTCTCTTCCTCTTCTTCTTTTTTTGCTTCTTCCTTTTCTTTAATAAAGCCTTCTAAGAACAGAATCAAAATATCTTTCTTTTCTCTTGTTATCCTGATTCTTGCCAGTTTAATTTAATTTTCAGAATTTTGAGAGAAGAACCTACGAGAGTGTCCTGGCTAGTTTTATGTCTACTTGAAACAAGTTAGAGTTATCTGAGGGAGGGAACTTCACTTAAGAAAGAGTCCTCCTTAAGACTGCAGGGCTGTAGAGTGCTTTCTTAATTGGTGAATACTAATGGAGAGTCTAGCTCTTTGTAGATACAGATGCCCCTGGGCTCATGGTCTTGGGTTCTATAAGAGAACAGGCTATGCAAACTATGAGGAGCAAGACAGTAAGCAGCACTCCTTCATGGCCTCTACATCAGCTCCTACCTCCCAGGTCCTGCCAATTTTGAGTTTCTGTTCTGACTTCCTGTTGAATTGTGATATAGACTTATAAGCCAAATAAACCTTTTCCTCCCTAGATTGTTTTTGGTTATGATGTTTATCACAGCAATATAAACCCTAACCAAGAGAGTAAAAGGACATTTTTATCATCCTTTCAGCCAAGCCCAAAAGGCAAACTAAAGAATGTCATGAACATATAGCTATCTACAGCCCAAATCAGCACCAAGGCTCTTTTTTCCTGAGAAACTCTGAGTCTTAGAAGTCCAGCATTATAATAAGACTATTCCCTGAGTTACTGTGTAAGTCTGCTGTCTAAAAGCACGGGGAAAGAAGGAGCATGATATTTGCGATTTGGGCCAGTGCCAAAGGAACACAGAGGGAGTCCTGTAGGCAGTGGCACTTTAAGAGAAACAGTAGGACAGGTGTGCAGTTAGCACGTGAAGGTCAGAAGACGAGGTGCTTGTCTTGGCACCGGGCTGGGTTACTTTGGAACAAACACTTTGGTTCTCTAAGCCTTTATTTCCTCAATGGCAAAGAGACCTGGACTGATTCCCACAGTGTTGTCCTCTAGACCCCAACCATCAGCGTCACTGGGGAATTGATGGGGAATGCAAACTCTGAACCCAGACTTCCTGAGTCAGAAATGTGAAGTGGGGTCTTCTATATTTTTTTCCCATTCATTTATTTACTTGGGTTGAGGAAGGAAAGCAGGTATGTGTGTCACGATGCCAGTGTGGACATCAGAGGACGACTTGCAGGGCTTGGTTCTCCCCTTCCACCAGGTGGATTCTGGGGACTGAACTCAGGTGGCCAGGCTTGGCAGCAAAGGCTGGTCAACCTGCCAGCCCCATCTGTGGGTTTTTTTTTTTCCCCACACATTTTGCCTTAGTGCCCAGATCCTCATTTACTAGAGACCAGTAAAGTTTGGGGGCACTGACCAGCAAGCACAGAGTCTTCTCCAGATAGTTTAATTCTGAGTTAAGAGGAAAAGGTAGATGAGTAGCCCTAGTCTTTGGCATTGTAAAAAAAAAAAATCTGGAAAGATATAGAACAAAAACAAGACATAGTCTGTTTTGAGTAAAGTCAGTGTTTGGTGGCTGCCATTCACTTTTAGGAGCTGTGACAGTCCCATGAAGACATTCAAGGAAGTGGCTTGAGGCAGTTAAAGCCTGTATGGTCATGGATCTTAAATGACCCTAAAGCCCCAGAAGCTAAAGGCTTCTTCACCAGTCTGTGGTGCTGTTGGCAGACAACAGACTGGTTTGGAGGTGAGGTTTATAAGAAGTTAGGCAGCCAGGAGGGCTCTTGAAAGGGACCCTGGGACTCTGGCCCCTTCCTCATTCCCTCTGTATTCTTGCTCTTTGGCCATCCGAAGGTAAACGGTTTCCCCATGAGAGGTTCTGCCTCACTACAGGCTACAGGGACATGTGCCCACAGACTGAAACCTGAGAAACTACAAGCCGGAACGAATCTCTCTTTTCTATAAGATGCTTTATCAGCTACTTAAATACAGTGGGAGGAAGCTGATTAACACCAGTAGCCACATATATGATGGTAAACTCCATTAGAGAGTACATATGAGACCAAGGGAAGGAAAATTACAAAGGAATCTGAGGCAGGAGGATTGCCTTGAGTCCAAGGTCAGCCTAAACATGCATATATAGTGAGCCAGGCTGGGCAAAGGACTGGGAAGGAAAAAAATAATGAGAAGTAGATCCTTATCTTCCAATGCACTACTTACGTCTTAATTAACAAGCTATTTGTAATTAGTAGTTCATGTTACTGTTGTTTGTCCCTAAAAACTCGCCAAGGCTCATTGCAAATCACAACAGCTTCATGGAGCTCAAAGGATAAGGTTTGGTACCACAAAGCAAAGAGTACATCAAGCCAAGAAACAATAAATTAAAAAAAAAAAGCCAACTTGAAAGTCAAAGTCTCTTTCCCAGGCGTAGCTGATGATAAAGAGATTGCAACAGGGAGGGTTATACTGGCTTTCTAGATCCTTCCCCCTGGTCCTTCCCCTTTCGCTTTCAGGTACCTGCTCCTCTCTTGCTCAGTGGCCATGAGCACTTGTTAATTCTTTAACTCTTTGCATTCGAGGATGGAAAAAAAAAACAAAAATAAAAACCCACTGTGTACTGTGTTGGTAACAAATTTATAGCAAAGGGTTCTGACAACTGTAAAAGCATTATCTAGTAAGTAGGGACATTGTTGAACGAGGCAGAAGAGCCAGAGAGAGTAGGGAGAGTACTGAATGCAGCTTTGACTTGGTAAGAAAAACCAATCTAGGAGCAGCCAGCGAAATCAATGGTGACCACCTTGGCCTCGTTACTAAAGAGTGTTCTCCCTCGGAATAAACGATCTGCTGCCTGGAAGGGCAAGGCAGCTTGTATCAGTTTTCAAGCAGTCTAGACACATGAACATCTGGAAACAGGAAGTTCCTTCAGGACAACAGGTCAACTCTTGCTTCCTTCCTGCTTCTCGGCTCTCTCTTTTCATATCTGAAGAGAGACCATTCCTTTCCTCCAATGTAATCCATCTCTGTCCAGAGATCGGGGCTGTCCCCGTGGGTCAGACAAGCTAGCCAAGTGACAATCTCTCAGAAGAATTAATAGAGTCAGAATCTAGCCGGTCTCCCTCTCAAGCCCTGTCTTGAAAGAGAAATACCTTGTCCTCAGTGAGACTCCCCATACTATGAGCTAACTGGAAGCCCTCTGAGTTCTGCTGCCGTTTGGGGTGCACATCTGATACTATGGTGGCTCCTTGAAATTTTCTCCTAGAAGACTACACTGGGGCCTGCCTCTTCCTCCCTCCCTACACTGATGGCTATCTCTTCTTCCCTTTTGAAGTATTCACAAGTGTGCATTTGTACAGTGATTTACCCTAAACTTAACATTTTTCCCAGTGGGATGAGGGGATCCCATAAGATTCAGAAAGGAAATCAACCCAAAAGGCCCATAGTTCTCTCAAAGTTCCAAGGTTTACAAGCCCCCTCACTAAAGTAGTAAATGCCTAAGAGAGGCCTGTGGCTGACAGAATTGCCTTCACGTCACACAGGAAGCCTTAGGGATGCAGCTCTGATGAGCTGTCACCAGGGCTGATATGGGGTTTGGTGGTGGCTGCTTTTCAGTTGTTCATGCTCCTGTAAGTAATCCCAGGAAACTCACCAGTTCACCAACCTAGACTCGGGAGGAATCTCTTTGGTTTTCAGTGCCTTATCTGTCCACATCGGTAGGAGAAGTTGCATGGCAGCAGCACGCTCGCAACTACAGAGAGTTGGGTCCACAAGTATTGTGGGTATATTCTCAGTGTATGGGTGCACTCCCATCCATGGAAGCAGCTGGCAGTCAGCTCTATAGCAAGCAAGAGCAGAGCGTCTCCACCCTTCTATGAAACAGTCATGTCCATTTCTAGAATGGTTTCTACTGGTTGTTCCTGTCAATTTAATAATCAAAATCAACTCAGTGTTGAATAAACTAAGGAGATAGTATAGAAAGAGGGAGGGTTGTGGTTTCAAAGAAAACTTAGGTCAATTCTCTGTAAAGGTGTGATGGAACAGAGAACTGGAGGGAGTTGCTAATTTGGTTGTTGGCAAGCATTTAGCATATACAAGACCCTGGGTGACCGGCGGTGGTGGAGCACGCCTTTAATCCCAGCACTTGGGAGGCAGAGGCAGGCGGATTTCTGAGTTCGAGGCTAGCCTGGTCTACAGAGTGAGTTCCAGGACAGCCAGGACTGCACAGAGAAACCCTGTCTCGAAAAAACCAAAAACCAAAAACCAAAAACCAAACCAAACCAAACCAAACCAAACCAAAACAAAACAAAACAAAAACAAAAAACAAAAAAAGACCCTGGGTGTGATTTGTCAGCACTAAGAAAACGGGAGGGGAATGAGGAGCAGTGCACGCATGCGTGCGTGCATGTGTGGGTGCGTGCGTGTGTGCGTGTGTCTGTGTGTGTACATACATATAGACATTGTAAAATTCTGTACTAAAATTGCTGTTCGCTCTTAAGTCACTGATTTGGTTGAAGAAAACTGAAGTTAGAAATCATAGACCACAGGAATTATGGGTCTACATTGTAAAAAGTTTTATCAACTATAGACACATGATAAAAAGCATATATTTGTTTATTTATTCTGAGACAGGGTCTCATGCAACCCATGTTGGCCTCAAACTCACTTTATAGCTGAGCATTCGCTGAACTCCTGAGCCTCCTGCCTGCTCTTTCCAAATGCTAGGATTAGAGGTATGCACCATCATACCAAGTTTAAGATGCTTATATTTAAAAGCTTTTACCCTACATAAAAAATGTTATATAGATGTTTTAACAAATATATATATATTTAACAAGTATATATATATATATATATATATATATATATATATATACATATACATATATATATATATATATATATATATATACTAAGATATATGTATACTCTTTTAGATTTTATTTTTGAGGCAGGGTCTCACTAAACAACACTAAATGGCCTCAAACAGTAATCTGCCTGTCTCACCGTCTGAGTACTGAGGTCACAAGCGGCCACCACCGTGCCTGGCTCTTAGTAACTTTTTCTACTCAACCGTCAACCAATACCTAGTGTAAGTCATACCCTGAGAGAGAACTCCTGTAGTACATTAGTGCCTGATGGAATGTAGGGTGGCAGATTCTTGCTCTCTGTGAAGTGTTTCCAGCACTTCACACATCCTGTGTTTGGCTGCAGTGACAGTATTTCTGTTCCCAGACAATGCAATCATGTATTACTCAAGAATCTTTTCCAATAGTGGCCATATGATCAGATCTACGCCAATTCAAAATATTTTGGATAAGTCTTTTAAATTCAACTTGACTTTATGAAATGCTCTCACTGAAGATTAGTACAATGCGCACATTCTGTCTGGCCACCACCAAGTCAATACTTGGCACGGGTGCTAGGAATTTTAAAAAAAAAAAAATTGATTTGTAAGCCCAAGTTGAATGTCTTTGTGACTTTTTGTTGTTGCTACTTTGATAAAATACCTATGTCAACAAAAGCAACTAAGAGGAGAAAAGATTTCTCTTGGCTTACAGTTTCAGCCCACCATAACGTGGAAAAGGCAGCTGCTGGCAGAGAAGGCATGGCAGAAGCAGCAGGAAGCTGGCTGCTCCACACCCAGAAAGCAGAAAGTGAACAGGAAGTGGGGTGAGAAAGTGTCAAAGACTCACACCTGCTGACCTAATTCCTTCAATGAGATGCTGCCTCCTCAAGGTTCCCCAACCTTCCCAAACAGCTTAGCGACCTACTATTGAAACACATAAGCCAATGGACAACATTTTACACTCCAACCACAACACTGGGGAAGTACTCACTTACTTATTCATGCCATTTTTGGAAGACAAGAATTTGGTTCCCAGTGAAACTCCAGGTCCAGAAGATCCAACATCTGCTCTGCACGGGTACCTGTCCACATGTGGGACACACTC
>JANHMN010000008.1:77033100-77046543 GCA_030674055.1 Rhabdomys pumilio | reverse complement strand
CACAAAACCAACATCTGCTCTGCACGGGTACCTGTCCACATGTGGGATACACTCACACAGACACATACACACAAATTTTAAAAATTAATTAGGAAATAGCTTAAAATAATTATAGGAAGATAGCTCAGTCGGTGAAGTGTTTTCTGTACAAGCATGAGTTTGGTTCCCCAGTCTCCACACAATAGTTGAGTGTGGGAGCATGTACCTGTATTCCCATCAATGAAAGTCAAAGACAAGGCTAATCAAAGAGGCTCACTGGCCAACCAGTAAGCCAAAACAGTGAGCTCCAGATTCTGGGAGAGAGTCCTTCTCAAAAAACAGTCTTTTATTTTTATTTATTTATTTATTTATTTATTTATTTATTTATTTTTGGTTTTTCGAGACAGGGTTTCTCTGTGTAGCCCTGACTGTCCTGGAACTCACTCGGTAGACCAGGCTGGCCTCGAACTCAGAAATCCGCCTGTCTCTGCCTCCCAAGTGCTGGGATTAAAGGCGTGAGCCACCACCGCCCGGCCCCAAAACAGTCTTTTAAAGTAAAACATAAAATGAATAATGGTAAAGGGAGAAAGCCAAGGTCAACCTCTGGCCTCTCTCCACCCATGAACGAGAACCTACACACACATTTATATAGACCACCTCCAACACACATACACAAAGTGACTATGGATATGAAACTCCGATATCCAGAAGAAATATTTGGTGTCAGGTTAATTATTTGCTGAATGAAGAAGGAGGAGTTTTATAAATATTGGTCAATCATTTGAAATACAAGAATCATGTAATTTGAGAACTAAGGAAAAAACTCACAAGTCACCGTGCTGTGCTTTGCTCCCTAATGCAGAAATGGTCCCTCTATGTATATTACCACCCAGAATAAAATGCCTTCCCCCAGGAAGACACGGGTGGATGTTTTAAGGCCTTCTACCTCAGCCCTTGATTTGTGAAGACAAAGTCTTGATATGTAGCCCAAATTAACCTAAAATTTGCAATCCTCCTCTCTCTATCTCTTGAATGCTGAGACTAGGACACCCAGTTTGTTTACATTTTATTTTAAAGTAATTTGACTTGTAAAGGATTACAAAAGACAGAGTTACAATCCCACTTCCCCAAATGGTGTCCTACTTGGTAGTAAACAAACCAAAAAAAAAAAAAAAGCTCTTGAAACCCTACTAGTAGCTAATTTGCAGATCTTCACTAATTGAGATTATCATAATAACCTTCTTTGGTCCAGGACCCCACAGGAGATTAGTCCTTGTGTCTCCTTGTCTCCACAGGCATGTGATGGTTCCTCTGTTTAGCTTTCATGATCTTGGTGTTTTTAATGAATACCAGTATTTTTAGAATGTCCCTTGGGTTGGTAAGTCTGATGTTCCTCATAATTGGTTTCAAGTTACATTTTGGACAAGAAAACCCAGGAAGCGGTGCTGGGGAGATGGCTCAGTGGATAAAATGTTGTCTGAATAGGCATGAAGATCTAAATTCAAACTCCAGCACCTGTGTAAAAAGGCAGGCATGTGCAGGCCAGTCTAGCCAAACTGGTGTGCTTCAGTTTCAAGGAAAAATTCTGTCCAAAGATACATAGTAGAGAGAGATAGAGGAAGACACCACAATCTTCACACACACACACACACACACACACACACACACACACACACACACAGAGAGAGAGAGAGAGAGAGAGAGAGAGAGAGAGAGAGAGAGAGAGAGGTGATGTGGAATCATCAGTATATGCCAAGGCCACTGGGCATGGTCACTCCTGGCAATGATCTTGATGCCATGTCACAGTGACCCTTTTGTAACCACCAAACATCCCTAGCAGAAGTTTCTCAACTCAGTGGATATCCTCTTTCACATCACCCACTGATTTTTGTGTCCCCTGATGGGTTTTTTTTTTTGTCTGCAATTATCGTTAATGTGGCATTTGTCAAACATCAATGTTCTGTCCCTTAATTTTTCTCCATTAGTCACAATTAACAAAGGCCTGCCCTTTTCCCTGCTGCCTTATGTATTCTACTGTTTTTCTCAGCATGAACTCATAGATATTAATTGGTGCTAAGAGCTATCACTCATCAAAATTATCATGTATTTTCGTACTCAAATTGGCCCGGTACTTCATGATTGAAACAAAATTAACAATGTAGTAAAACTATTCAGTTAATTAAATATAGAGCAATAATTATGAAATGTGAAGGCAGAAATTTTAATTTAAATGAAGTTTAGGAGAACAAAAACAGTATGCCTGTTTCAGTAACAAGAGTTACTCTGACTATAAGCCTTTTGGAACCACCAGAGTCAGCACACTGTCCTTAACATGGTCTGCCCACACCTCTCCCCAGTGTCTAATTGCCTTGGATTGACTGTTTAGTAATCTTTTTTTTTTTGGTTTTTTTTGAGACAGAGTTTCTCTGTGTAGCCCTGGCTATCCTGGATCTCACTCTGTAGACCAGGCTGGCCTCGAACTCAGAAATCCACCTGCCTCTGCCTCCCAAGTGCTGGGATTAAAGGCGTGCACGACCACCGCCGGTGACTGTTTAGTAATCTTAAACATGGCCTCCATGTCACTGTCAGCAGTAAACTGAGACATCACTTCTTCTGGAAGTTTCCCTAGCCTTCCCCACCAGGCTCCCTACTTAACATTCCATGCTGTACTGCAAGGGCCTGTGTGTGTTCCTTTTGTCTCAAGGAGACTGTGCTGGGCTTTTCAAGAGCAATCTTGTCCACTTTTCTAACTTTTGTGTCCCAGAGCCTTGCACACAGCCCGGAGTGTGGAAAGCTGGGAATATACACTAGATGGATAAGTAAATGACAGTGTAATGAATGGGCAGCTGGATGAGACCCTCTGAATACTTGTCCTTGCTGCTGGTCTTTTTAGCCACTGTCAGTGAACAACAGTGTCTCTATACGTCCCCACAGTGCAAGTGACCAGAGACCAGGAGGGAAGAGAAGCAGGAAAGCCTGTGGCATAGAGGCCAATCTCCTGTCCATTTCTGTAAAATACTGTGGGGAGTTTGAAGCACAAAGGAGGGGCATGATAGTTTTATACATAGGATTCACCTACCACAAAGTTTACCTGTTTAAAGTGTAAAGAACAATGGCCTTTTACTCAGAGTTGAGACATGGTCACCACAAACAGATCCTGAGCGATTTCATTACTACAAAAGGATATACCGCCCCTTTAGTTATTGTCCCCGGCGACCTCCACATAGCTGTCCCTGCTAAGTAACAACCGACCTACGACTCGTTATGATTATTTACTCTGTACCTTTTTATCCGGGAAGTCGTCTAACACGATCATTTGTGTCTCATTTTGACTCAGCATGTTTCTCAAGGGTCTTCCACATTGTAGCACCGTCAATACCTCGTTCTTACTTTTATGTCTGAATAATATTCTAGCGAGCGCATACATCACATTGTGCTTATCCATGTATCACTCACACACAACGGTGTTTAAATATCCACACATCAAGTTTTGTGTGGCCACAGTGTTTTCATGTATCCTGTGTATGAACCCAGGAATGGAACTCCTGGGTCAGACAGTAACTCTGTTTAACTCTCTGCAGAACTGCAAATCTGTGTGTTTCCTTCAGTGGCCTGTGAGTAATCTAATATCTCTGTATGCTTGATAAAACTACTGTCCTGGCCCTTTAATTATTACATCCTTGTCAGTATAAAATTGTAGTATGGTTTTAATTTTCACTTCCTGATGACTAATGGTATGGACATCCTTTAATACACTGGATTATATACTGGTGACGTGTGTTTGCCTGTTGTGCCCCCCCTTTTATTGAAAATGTAGATGTTTTTCTCATAATATATCCTGATTACGTTTTCCTCTCCCTCTACTCCTCCCAGTTCCTCCCCACCTCATCTCCCATCTGGATCCACTCCCTTTCTGTCTCCCATTAGAAAACAAACAGGCTTCTAAGAGATAATAATACAATATGATATGATATGATATGATATGATATGATATGATATGATATGATGATATGATATGATATGATAAAACAAAAATTATCACATTGGAATTGGACAAGAGAAATAAACAGGAGAGAAGAGCCAAAGAGCAGGTATACGAATCAGAGACCCATTCATCTGCACACTAAGGAATCCCATAGAAAGCATAAACTGGGAGTCATAACAACCACACAAAGGATTGGAGAAGACTTGTGCATGCTGCCTCGGGCTTTGTGAGTTCCTATGAGCTTTGATCCTGTTAACTTAGACGGCCTTGTTTTTAAGTGTCTTCCATCCTATCTGGCTCTTATACTCTTTGCTCTTCTGTGGGGTTCCTTGTGGGAGGGACTTGGTAGAGAAAACACATTTAGGGCTGAGTATCCCCAGATCTCTCATTCTCTGCATAATATGTGGCTCTGGGTCTCTGTGTTTGTTCCCATCTGCTGCAAGAGGAAGCCCCTATGATGAGAGCTGAGCAAGCCCCTATGATGACAGCTGAGCAAGCCCCTATGATGACAGCTGAGGAAGCCACTGACCTATGAGCACAACAAAATGTCATTAGGAGTCATTGTATTGTTATTTTTTCTTTTTTTGAGCAGTATTATTTGATTTTACCCTAGCTACCTGGGCTATCTAGTCTCTGGTTCTTGGTTACACAAGGAATGGGTGTGGGTTCCATCCCATCTCATGGAGTGAACTTTAAGTCAAATCAGATATTGCTTGCTCACTCCCACAAGCTTTGTGCCACAGTGGTTCTAGCACATCTCGCAGGCAGGACACCATTGCAAATTTAAAGGTTTGTGGCTGGTTTGATGTTTACATTTCTTTTTTGATAGTGTGTAGAGTACCCTCCTGTACCAAAGGTACTATCACATAGAAATGAAGACTTTATGTAGGCTCCACCTTAACTTCTGCATGTTTAGAGAGTTGTATAAGTAGTTGTCTTCAGCAAGAGGCCTAGCCACCAGTTTATGGAGAAAAACCTACAGTCTTGGCAGTAGCCTAGGTTGTTTAGGGATTCTTATGGGAGATTCTTTGCCACAACTCAATTAGATCTAACCCAATTCTGGTACTGGAAGCTTCATTTGGCGACAAGCGATGGACAATTGGGACCTGGTCTCTCTCATCATTTGACAATTTCATTTTGACTGCCTTTATATGTGCATATATCTTAGGAGGCTTTTACTGTATTACATTTCCATGCTACCTCACAATTGGCCCTTAATTTTAGCTGACTTTCCAACTATTTCCTCCCTCATCCCCTTTTCCCCATTCCTCCACTAGATCTTCTCATTCCAGGTCCCCATCAATTCATAACTCCCTCCCTCTCTCTCTCTCTCTCTCTCTCTCTCTCTCTCTTTCTTTCTCTCTCTCTCTCTTTTCAAGACAGGGTTTCTCTGTGCAGCCCTGGCTGTCCTGGAACTCACTCTGTAGACCAGGCTGGCCTTGAACTCAGAAATTCGCCTGCCTCTGCCTCCCAAGTGCTGGGATTAAAGGCGTGTGCCACCACCGCCCGGCCATAACTATCTCTCTTATTCCCTTTTCTAACATGATCTATCTGTTCTCTCTAATCCGTTACTCCATGCCTAACCCCTGTGATTCTACGGAGTGTAGCTTATCGATTTAACATCTAATGCGCACATATAAGTGAATACATACAATATTTGCCTTTTGGCATCTAGGATACTCACTCAGGATAATTTTTTTCTAGTTTCATCCTTTTGCCTGGGAATTTCATGATTTCATTTTTTAACAGCTGAGTAATATTCCATGCTTATAAATGTATCACATTTTTTATCCATTCTTTCATTGAGGGACATTTAGGGTTTTTTTTTTTTTTTCTAATTTCTGGCTATTATGAATAGAGTAGCAACGAGTATGATTGAGCAAGTGTCTCTGTGATAGAATGAAATATCCTTTATATGCCTAAGAGTAGGATAGCTGGATCTTGAGATAGACCAATTCCCACTTTCCTGAGGAAACACCATACTCATTTCCACAGTGACTGGGGAAGTTTGCATTTCCGATGCCAATGAGTAGGTGCTCCCTTGCTCGACATCCTTTTCGACATAAGTTGTCACTTGTTTTATTGCTTTTTAGCCATTCTGAGAGTTGTAAAATGAAATCTCAAAGAAGTTTTGATTGGAATTCCTTGAACGACTAGTGATATTGAACATTTCTTTAAGTGTTTCTCAGCCATTTGCCTTTCACTTTTGAGCATTCTCTGTTGAGATCTGTACACCATTTTTTTAAAATTTGGTTCTTTGTTTGCTTGATATCTATTTTTTTCTGAGTTCTTTGTGTATTTTGAATATTAGATCTCAGATGTGTGGTTGATAAAAATCTTTCTCATTCTGTACACTTTATTCAAATGATGGTGTCCTTTGCCATGCAGAAGTGTCTGATTCATGAAGTCCCAACATTAATCTTTGATCTAAGAGCCTGCACTAACAGTGTTCTGTACAGAAAGTCTTCTTTTCCAATGAGTTCAACACCATTCTCCATTTTCTCTTCTATCAGGTTCAGTGTTTCTGATTTTATGTTGAGGTCTTTGGTCCTCTTGTGGTTGAGTTCTGTCCAGGGTCATGAGTATGGATCTACTTGGATTCTCTTACATGGGGCCATCCACTTTGACCAGCACCATTTGTTGAAGATGCTTTCTTTTTTTGAAGTGTGTATTCCTGGCTTTGTTTTCAAAACTCAAGAGTGGATTTAATTCTTCCTATAGTCTGGTAGAATTCTGCACTAAAACATCTGGCCCTGGGCTTTGATTGGTTGGTAGACTTTTAATGACTACTTCTATTTTACTTAGGCTTATTATTAAATTGCTTATTGGATTTGATTTAAGTATTATGCATTTAGAGAATTATTTTATTTTAAATTTTCTAACTCGATGGAGGTCTTTAAAATATATTACTCCTATTTTTCTGCCCTGTCTTTGATGATTTCTCACAGTTTACTCCTTTTGGTTGTGATTTCTTCTTGTTCTAAAGCTACTAGTTCTAAAGTTACTAGTTCTAAAGTTACTAGTATGAGATCTTTCCATTTTTTTTTAATGTAACCATTTAGTAAAATACACTTGTCTCTTAGAATCACCTCACTGCATCCCGTAAGTTTGGGTATGCTCTATTTGTTTATTTTCTGTTTGGTTGCTTATTTGAAACAGGGTTCTCTATGTATCCTTGGCTGCCCAGCAACTTGTTCTGTAGATCAGGCCATCTTTCAGTTCAGAGATCCACCTGCTTCTGCCTCTGAGTGCTAGGATTAAAGGCTTTGAGTGCCACATCCTACTGTGTATTCATTTTTGTCCAGTTGTAGAAAGTCTTTCTTTTTTCTTAATTCATGTCTTGACCCACTCCCACTTCATATCTCCCACTATCAGTGTGTGAGGGTAAATACATGAACTAAGCAGTAACAGTGTTTCATTCACAAACTTGGGTGCCTTTGTGTTTAGGGCATAGATGTTAAGAATTGAAATGATCTCTGGGTGGATTTTTTGTTTGTTGAATGTGCAGTGTCCTTTTATACTTCTTCCGATTAGTTTTGGTTTGAAGTTTATTTTGTCAGATATTAAAATGGTTACGCCAGCTTGCTTCATAGGTCCATATGCTTGGAATATCTTTTTCTATCCTTCTACCTTGAGGTTATGTCTACTCTTGATGTTAATGTGTGTTTCTTGGATGCAGCAAAAGGATGGATCTTGTTTTCACATCCTTCGTGTTAGTCTATCTTTTTACTGGGAAAGTGAGATCATTGGTATTGAAAGATATTAGTACACCGTGTTGATTTCTGGCTTTTTGTTGTTGTTGAGGGTGGCGAGTGTGTGTGTGTGTGTATATGTGTGTGTGTGTGTGAGAGAGAGAGAGAGAGAGAGAGACAGAGAGACAGAGAGACAGAGAGACAGAGACAGAGAGACAGAGAGACAGAGAGACAGGCAGAAAGACAGAGAGACAGAGAGAGAAAGAGAGAGAGACAGAGACAGAGAGAGAAAGAGAGAGAGAGAGAGAGAGAGAGAGAGAGAGAGAGAGAGAGAGAGAGAGAGAGAGAAGAGAGCACTTCCCCTTTCCCTCGTTCTTCTCCTTTGCTTTTCTGGTCTGAGATTATTTAGTTCCCGTAGGTTTGTTTGTGTGTGTGTGTGTGTGTGTGTGTGTCGGGGGTGGAGGGTATAGTTAACTGCTTCAGGTTGGCGTTTTCCTTCTAGCGCCTTCTGCAGTGTTAGATTTATAGATATTACTCTATTTTGGTTTTATCAGAGGATATCTCATTTTCTCCATCTATTGTGATTCAAAGTTTTGCTGAATATAGTGGGCCTGAGTCTGGAGTATATCTATTCAGGACTTTCTGCCTTTTAGAGTCCCCATTGAAAAGTCATATGTAATTCTAATAAGTCTGCCTTTACATGTGATATGTTATTTGGTCTTTTTCCTTTAGGCTTTTAATATTCCATCTTTTTTCTGTATACTTATTGTTTTGATTTTATGTGCCAAGAGGACTTTCTTTTCTGGTCGAGGCTACTTGGTGTTTCCTTCCTTTGTTTCTGTTGCTCTCTTTGGTTCTTATGAAAGTATGGTGACTGACTGTGTGTTGCCTGCTAGGAAATTCTTCTGGGATCCTGATGTGTGTGGCTACTGAGAGTTCCGGGTAAAATGCATTTCTGGTTATTGGAAAGTGAGACTTAGGAGTGGAGATGGATTCCTGAAATACTGGAATTGGGGTCGTCAATAAAGCAATGAAATGGGGCAAGAGGTTAGGAGGTCGAAATCTGTGATCAATTGGAGATAGACTGGGGGTAGGGGAGGCTTCCTCAGGTATTCTGCTGCAGAACTGGGAATAAGATGGAGAAACTAGATTTGGAAGAACAGAGGAAGAGGTGAAGATCTGCAGTTAGTTACTGTTTCCCTGGCCAGAATGGCCTGCAGGTTCCCAGGGAATCATGATTGAAAAGTTTAATTTCATGAATTCTAGTCTATTGCATAGCTGAAGAGTTTTCTCTGTCTCTGTCTCTCTCTATTTCTCTGTGTATGTCTGTGTGTGTGTGTGTGTGTGTGTGTGTGTGTGTGTGTCTGTGTGTGTGTACTGTTTTTTGAACTTGCTATACAGACAAAAATGCCCTTAAACTTCTGATCCTCCTGCCTCTACCTCTAAAGTAGCAAAGTCATAGGCATGTGGCTATGTATTTATGTGGCTCAAACCAAGAGACTCCTGGGTGCTGGCTAACTAAACTATATTCCTAGCTCCCATCCTTGTATATTTTGAAAGAACTGAATATATTTAACCTTAAGGGAAAAGGTGTGTGTGTGTGTGTGTGTGTGTGTGTGTGTGTGTGTGTGTAATCAAAATGGATTGATATTGGGATCAATAAGCCACCCAGTATCATAGAAAAGGACTTTAACAATTAGTGCATCCTGTAAAAATTACAGAGGCTTGTCCTAAAAAGTAGTGAGCTTGAGTGTTCCAGAAGAGAATGGTGACTGTATGAAGGGAGTTCTTGAAAGTGTCTTCCGAGGACATAGACTATGAGGCCTGTGAAGTTCCTTCAAAAATCCTGAAAGTTGATACTGTGCTTGGCGTTATCCTCAGAATTGTCTAATCTTTAAAACACACTCTCTTCAAATACTCTTCATACACTGTAGCCTCCAGATCTTTAAAGTACCTAATTTAAGAATTAAGTTTGTAATCAGTAAACAGAACACTGAAACAGGATTCATCAGTGTTCCCCATCAGTGACATTGATGTTGCCAGCAAAAACCGATATGAAATGGATTGTCATAGAAGCATATAGAAAACATGAATGTCCACTAAGTGGCTAGAATTTATCCATATGGCTAGACTGTAATTTGTGAATCAATATCCAAATCAATAAAATTTGTACTTTATTTAAAGAAAGGCAGTCGACTTTGTCAGAAGCTCAAATCTTGGTATCACTAATTTGACAACGGATCTGCTGTGTCAAAGCAGATGGTCACTCTTTGAGCTGTTGGGTTCTTTCAATGATTACTTCGCAGGTGTCACATACCCCGTGCCTAAATCCAAAAAAGAAGAAAGAAGAAAGAATTGCCTGTTAGAAGAGAGAAGCAGGAGCAGGTTCGTGAGAGCAGACAATTGATTTCATGTCTTACCAATGTAGGTGCTCAGAAGAACCTGGACGCACAAATAAAAACACTCAGACCTTGAATAAGGCACAGTTTATGCCATATTCTGATTATAAGCAGCCATGGAAAACTCCAGTCTACTTTCCACCTCCACCCTTGTTCCCCAGTAACCTAGAGTAAATATAAATAAAACAAATACATGTCAAACCAATGGGGAAACAAGGACAACTTTTAGAAATGCCATCATATTAAAAAATTCAAACTGATGTGTTCATTATAATAGTCTACTGGATTCTGAAGGATAAAATACCTTTAATGTCTCTCTGGTGTAGCACACGAAAATTTATTACTCACTCTTACTGCATAGTGAAGCAGACCATGAGAGATGGTTCCACATCATTCATAGGAGTCGATAGATGGGCTAGAGAGATGGTTTAGGGGGTAAAGGCACCTGCTGCCAAGCCTTAAGACCTACCTGAGTGTGACTGTCCATCTAGCACAGGAAGAGAACCAACTCCTACAGGTAGTTCTCTGGTCTCCACACATGCAATGTCCCACACACACACACCACACACAAGTGCAGAAACATAGTAAAATTTTAAAAAGGAACAATGACAAATAACAAAAAGGACTAGAAGGAGGTAAGCTTTCCCATCTGCCATGTGGTAAGCTGTTACATAAGGACCCAACCACACCTTTCCCAGCGTTGGGCCAGAGGTGATAAATGACACTCTCCTAGCTATTGCTCAAGATGACCCATGTTGCTTCATGGAGAGCCTACTAGAAGGACAGGACCAGGAATATTTGCTGATCATTACCGTCTGTCATAAAAGCAAAGAAGAAAGTCAAGAAAATATAAGACAAATACAAATTAAAAAGTGACTTAGTAAATAAGTCCAGATAAGTGTACAGTTACACACACACACACACACACACACACACACACACACACACACACACATGTTATGACACTCACAAATCAAAACACAAGTGACAGCAAGGTATACTCAGAAGATACCCACCTAAAATATCAGAACAAATAAATTTTGAAAATTAAATGACTAAAAAAGGATGCAAAAGACAAGGCAAAAAAAAAAAAAAAAAAACCAAGGGGAAAGTTGATTTGTCCAAATTGTTCTTGCTGTTAAAACTAAAATATTAGTAAGCATCAAGAGGGAATGTCTCTCTAGTATTTCATTGCTGTGACCAAATATGTGAGATAAGAAATTATTTGTCTTGGCTCCTAGTTCCAAAGGCTTCAGCCCACAGTTGGCTGGTTCCATTGCTATAGTTCTGTGGAGAATAGAACATGTACGGCACGTGAAGGTCCAGCAGAGGTCAGACAGCAGAGAGAGGTAGAATGTATCAAGACCCCCAAGTACCCATAAAGGCATTGCTCCTCCACCAAGTGACTACTTCCTCCAGCATAGCCCCACCCCATCACAGTCCATTCAGGAGTGAACTTAGCACTGGGTTGGACTGATCAATTCAGCCTTTCAATGGTCCAATCACCTCTTAGGAGCCCCACAAGTTAGAAACCAAACAATAACAGGGACATTCATAATACTTTAAATAGAAGTTTAAGTCACCAAGAAGATAGAAAAGTCTCAAACATATAATCAATGCCTAGGACCGAGTTATATAAAGTTAAAAATGGATACAGTGTAAAGAGGATGCAGGTCACAAAGTTTATCATATTCACTTTCTGGCTATTTACAAAGAAAGGTTGTTCATCTTTGCACATAAACATAAAATATTCCAGAAAATTTCAGAATATTGCTACTAGTTCCTAAAGCATAGCGCAATTAAATATGAGGCTATTAAAGTGTAAGTAATATCACATTCTTGGAAAAAGAAAACCATGGTTTAAATAATTAATGAGCAAAAGAAGAAGTAATAATGGAAATTTAAAAATATTATATGATAAATGAAAGCAAGGCTATTGTATGTTAGGATTTGAGAGACTGCCAAAGATGGCAACCGGAGAACTATATTTAAATCCATGAGCTTAGATATGGTGGGGAAATTTGGTTGGGAAAGACAGTCGGTCATCACGGAAAGATGATAACTGCCTGTCTCAGTCAATGTTCTATTGCTGTGAAGAGATACCATGATCATGACAGCTGTTATAAAAGAAAAATAATTAATTGGGGCTGACTTACAGTTCAGAAATTTAGTCCATTATTGTCATGGTTTGGAAGGACGGTGGCAGGCAGGCACATAAGGTGCTGGCGAAGTAGCTGAGAATTCTACATCTGGATCCGCAGGCAGCAAGAAGAGACAGAGACAATGGGCCTAGCTTAAGCATTTGAAACCCTGAAGTCCACCCCCAGTGACACCCCTACCTCCTAATAATGCTGTTTTATGATGGCCCAGGACTCAAATCTATGAGCCTATGGAGGCCTTTCCTATTCAAACCACCACAATTTCTATCAAACAAATAGAACACCATCAAACACATAGAACACCATTAACTGTCAGTGAGTAGTCAACACTCAACCCAATAGACTCCCTCTCAGGTGGGCAATTTGAGAACTGTGAGAAAATCAGACTGTCCACTCAACCAACTGTTCATGTAAGATCACCAAGAGGGAGTCCCAGCAAAGGCTTCTGGGATACTGTTATCTCTATAGGCTGAGTGAGGATGTGAAAGTGAAGCCACATTCAAACTGAACAGGGACTTCTGTGATTATCCATCACACTATCTGACATTATAGGCATCTGAAACCCAGTGCGTCACTGCTGCCTTGGAAACTCCACATATGCTCTTCCTTCAGACAACTAAAACTCAGACCCACAAGGGAAAGAACATTCCTCATGGCAGCAGAACGTTGGCGTAGACTTCTTCCTTAATTTGCCAACAATCCATATGCTCTTTTAACCGCTTTCAAACAATGATAACAGCAGTGATAACCATGCTTCCATTCCACAAGCTGCAACTAGATGTCATAGAGCTTAAAAGACAATGCACTTCCCTCCCCAAAGGATGAGCAAGTGAGATTCACATTTGGACGATATCTTTTTGTCTTTTACCTGATTCTCTCTTTCCCTTTGATTATTTGTGACTTAAATGCTAATGTACAAAGTTAACACCCAAAAGCAAAAGATTGAGAACCAAGGGACGCTCATATGCACATGCGCACTGGAACATGCTCCTAGCGAATAAAAACAGTTCTCATAGATTATCGGGTCCCCTTTCCTACTATTTACCCAGTGTTCTCTGATCTCGGGCAACAAAAACCTCAGCTTTCCTGAAGGTTAATCCAAACCTGTGTACTTGTAGGACCAGGACCTGGACCTCCAGTTCTGAAGTCATACTACATTGGGTTATTATAGCTTTCTGGTGAGTGTGTGTGTGTGTGTGTGTGTGTGTGTGTGTGTGTGTGTGTGTGTG
>JANHMN010000008.1:77002850-77028492 GCA_030674055.1 Rhabdomys pumilio | reverse complement strand
TGTGTGTGTGTGTGTGTGTGTGTGTGTGTGTGTGTGTGTGTGTGTGTTTACTTCCATAACAGAAGAGCTCAGTTTCTTTAGGGCATCCAGGCTGTGAAGACAGACATGGACTGTCATTTACACTCCTGGGCCTTAGTTCATACATTTGAAATCTAGTTTGTTTTTGATTTCATGAACTCTCCACCCCCCATCTCTAACTGACTGTACTACATTTCAAAACTTGAAGTCAGGCTAGACACAACACATGAACACACACACACACACACACACACACACACACACCCCTATAGTTTAGGGCACTGACTGTTAATAGTTTAAAATCCCTACTTCAACTGTCATGTTTCTTTCTTAAAGACACATGCCAAGCAGGGTGTGGTGTCTCCTATCTGTAATCCCAGTCCTTGAAAGGATGAAGCAAGAGAATTGCCACAGGTTTGAGAGTAGTTTGGGCTACAGAGTGAGGCCTTGCCTCAGAAGAAAGACAGAGCAGGGAGGGAAGAGCAAAGGAAAAAAACATCGAGAAATTTCTGCTTTGGCCTAGAAATGTAGATTGTGTTCATTACTGTGGTTTATGCTTGAAATCTTACTGTTTTCATCTTTCAAGTACAACATTGCATGACAATACTGGATATAAGTGCTTAACATTGTCACCACTATGCATTCTTTAAAATCGTTCTCCATATATATTCATGGTGTTTTCATAAGGACACTTTCACACACGTACACTGAGTGTTGAACCAATTCACCCCCATACTTCCACTTGTCCTCCCCCTCTTCTTATGAGTCCTCCGTGTTCCCCTAAACAGCTCCACTTCTGTTCTCATGTCATAGATACATGCCTGATTTTACACGTCTACATATCTGCTATGTTTTTTTTACCACTCTTTGCCCTTCCCAACTCTGTTTTGGTGGCTGGAGATTGGGCAGGCCAACTTCTGTTCCTGTGCATATGCTGAAAGTCAAAAGAGACTGCAATCTACATCCTAACACACAGAGGAAACAAGATAATCTACGTATCTATAGCTTTTTAAAAATAACCTCAAGAGAAACACGTTCACAGCGAAACATAGTAACCTGACTTACAGACAATGTCAGTTCTGCGGAGAGATCTGTGCTCGGCCCACTGTATGACTCAGATATGGGAGAAGGCACTCCTAGATGTGACCAGTCCCATCTGAACAAGTTTTAATGGCCGTGTGTGGGCTCACCTGACATGCAGCTGTGTGTGGTGCCTTGCATGAGAAATATCCCCTAAAGGTTCATTTATTTGAACACTGGGTCCCCAGCTGGTAGCACTAGAGGGGACAGTTATGAAATATTTGGGAATTAAAACCTTGCTAGAGGAAGTATGTCACTAGGGTAGGCTTTGATGTTTTAAATATAATAATTGTTATCAATTCTTTGAGAATTTTATACATATGTCTTAGGGTTACATTTGCCGTGATGAAACACCAGGACAGAACTAACTTGGAGAGGAAAGGGTTTATTTGGTTCATGCTCCCACATCACTCTTCATTGTTGAAGGAAGTCAAGACAGGAACTTAAACAGGCCAGGAACCTGGAAGAAGGAGATGATGCAGAGGCCATGGAGGGCTGACGCTTACTGCATGCTCCTCAAGGCTTGCTCAGCCTGCTTCCTTATAGATCCCAGGACCACCAACCCAGAGATGGCCCCACACATAATTAGGCTTGACCCTCCCCCATCAGTCACTAATTAAGAAATGTCGCGTCCTAGAGCAGTGGTTCTCAACCTTCCTAATGCTGCGACACTTTGATACAGTTCTTCATGTTGTGGTGACCCTCAGCCCATAAAATTATTGTCATTGCTACTTCATAACTACAATTTTGCTACTGTCATGAACCATAATGTAAACACATGATATGCAGGCTATCTGGTGTGTGACCCATGTAAAACAGTTATTTGACACAGTCCCCACGCCCCCAATGGGTCGTGAGCCACAGGATGAGAACAGTTTCTCTACAGGCTTGCCTACAGGCCAATCTTATGGAGGCATTTTCTCAGTTGAGTCTCCTTCCTCTCGAATGACTCTGGCTTGTGTCCAGTTGACATAAAACTAGCCAGCAGGACATGCACACAATGTATGTTTATCACTTTCACCCCCAATTCTCCCCCTGATTCTTCTCAAAACCATCTTTTTATCTCCTCACGACTTCATATCTTCTTGTTCTCCTCTTTCTCCTCCTCTTCCTTCTCCTTTTTCTCCCCATTGAATCCAATAATTTGTGCTACATATATACTCATGGGTATGGAGCTATCCATGGAAGCATGGCCTACCTACCAGGAGCCACACCCTAAAAGAAAACTGTTTCTCCCCAGGAAGTCACCAACTGTCATCAACAGCTCTTCGGATGGGGGAAAAGTCTCCTGAGGCTTTCCCTACTTAGTCCTAGAATGTTTAGCAGCTTGATCTGGTGCAGACAAGCACAGCTGCTGTGAGTTCAAGTTCGTGTTTGTTCTGTCATTTTCAGAAGACGCTGGTCCTCCCCAACCTCTGCCAGTTACTGTTTTTCTGCTCTTCTGAGATGGTCCCTGAGCCTGGAGGAGAACAGTGTGATATATATGTCCTATTCTCAGCTGAGCTCTCCACAGCCATGTCTCTCTGAATTTCTGTATTACTTGCCATCCCTTACACAACAAAAAAATTTTAAGAATAAGGTCTGAGAGTTGCACTAATCTATGAGTATAGAGATAAGAATTTAGAGGACAGTTTGACACTATGTCCATTTAGGAAAATAATACTAGTAAGTTTATTCCTGGGGCCTATGAGCTTCCTCCACCATAGTTTTCTGCCTGATTTTACAGAGCCAGGCAAGTGTTTCCTTCTGAGTAACAAGCCTTAAATCAGAAAGTACTTGGTTACCCCTCTAACATCTGTGCCACTACTACAGCCATAGCTATAGTTTTTTTTTTGAAAAGTTCATGGCTGAGTAAGAGAATTGATGACTCTGTCCATCCCTAGCAACCTACATAGCCCGTTTTGGTACTATGAGAGCTAGCCAGCAGGGACAAGACTCCTTCCTGGTAAGTACCAACTTTATTTCTCCATGTCTTGTAACCAAACTGTGTGGGGTCTCCAGCAATAGGGTCTTATCATCAAGATTCTGTGTGTAACCAAGAACAATGGTGACAGTCTCTATGGAGTGTCCCTAGGACACCCTTGACCACACACCTGAAAGGAAGCATCTCATACCTGGCACTATCATTTGTTTTCTTAATCTTAGCCATTCAGACAGGGAAAATGAAATCTCAAAGTCGTTTTTAAATTTGCATTTGTCTGATAGCTGGAATGGTGAACACTTCTAAGATCTTCCTTAGCCATGTGGATTTCTGCTGAGAACTTGCTGTTCCATTCCACAGCATACGTATCGACTGCTGTTTTTGTTTGCTTGTATTCTTGTTGTTTGGATTGGTTGTTCTGTTTTGTTTTATTCTTTTGTGTTGTTGTTTTGTTTTGTTTTTGTTTTTTGAGACAGGGTTTTTCAGTGTAGCCCTGGCTGTCCTGGAACTCACTCTGTAGACCATGCTGGCCTTGAACTCAGATATCCACCTGTCTCTGCCTCCCAAGTGCTGGGATTAAAGGCGTGCGCCACCACTTCCCATGTGTTTTGTTTTATTCTTGTATATT
Source organism: Rhabdomys pumilio (assembly GCA_030674055.1). NCBI lineage: Eukaryota > Metazoa > Chordata > Mammalia > Rodentia > Muridae > Rhabdomys > Rhabdomys pumilio. The sequence continues at coordinate 77,024,845 of JANHMN010000008.1, read as the reverse complement.
CTAGACACCAATCATTTGTCAGATGTATAGATGGCAAAAATGATTTTTTCCTGGTCTATGATCTATGGTCTTGATTTGTAGTTTACTTTCAATCCATCGGGCTTTTTAAATTCATGAGGTTCTACTTATTGATTGTTAGTTCTATTTCCTGGGTAACCTGGGTCTTACTTAGAAAGTCTTTATCGGCCAGTTCCTTCTTTGAGGCACTCAGAGTTCCAAGACAAACAGTGAAGAACTTTGATCCATTTGCAAGAGACTTGTGTGCGGGGCAAGAGAGAGCTGTGTTTCACAGTTTTACTTGTCAGAACTAGTTTTCCCAGCCCTATTTGTTAAAGATACTGCCTTTTCTTCAGTGTGTATTTTTTTGGGCATCTTTGTCCAAAACAAAACAAAAACAGAAACAAAAACAGGTGCTTGTTGGTATGTGGACTTATGTCTGTGTCCTCATTTATGATTAATGTGTTTGTTTTTGTGCCAGTACCATGCTGTTTTTCGCTACTGTGGCTCTATGGTATAATTTGAAAGCAGTAGCTTTACTGGAAAAAGTATGTACCTGACTCACTGCCCCTGCCCTCAGTTTCCTGTGTGCACATAGATCAAAGTGAACGCTGTACTTTCTGATCACCAGACCAGCTTTATGCTCCTCCCACCATTCCTTTCCCACCGGGACAGACTACATTCCTCTTGAACTGTAAGCTAAAATGAGCATCTCCCCTTATCCCAAGTTGCTTTTGGCATTTTATCCCAGCAACTGACAAGTCAGTTATACAAGGTGTAAGCGGAGAGCAAAGCCCTACTACCTCAACAGCTCGCTGTGACAGGTTTTCACTAACTACCAGAGTAGGACCAAAAATACAAAGAGCAGTGAAGAGCTGAGGGAAACCATTGGATGCATGGATTTTGAGTTAGTGTCTCCACAGAGACAGGAGGATTGAGAGGGTAATTCCCATGGAATGCCTCCATTTAAGAAGACTGGTAGGAAGGATTGGGAAAAAGAGAGAAGAGGAACATTTCTCTAAGACAGGAGGACAAGGAAGACAAGGAGGGCAGAAAGCTCACAATAGCTCTAAGATAATCCTTCATTTATAGAAAAAGTCCTGTCTCAGCTTCCAAATAATGGAAGGCATTGATGGTAAGGTAGGTGTAACTGACATTGTATTGAAGCTGAAACCCAGCTCTATTCAGGTCATGTTCACTCAGCTTCCAGTCTAGTGGCCTGATAGAAGAGGGTATCCACTTATCTAGGGGGAGAGGAGAATATTTAGTTGATTCTCTACTATACTTTCAGATAAAATAGCTTCCACAGAGTCCAGAAAAATATCTGCACATATACACAAAATGAGAAAAAGGAACTCAGAGGTCAAGAAAGGAAATCATCAGTAGAAGTTAACTAAGAGCTAGCCAAAATCCTGTAACTATGACAAAAATGCAAAAGGAGGGGCTGGAGAGATGGTCCAGTGGTTAGGACCACGGGATGCTCTTCTAGAAGATCAGGGCTCAATTCCCAATACGTATATGGTGGTTCACAACCATCGATAGCTACAATTCTAGTTACAGAAAAAAGAAAACAGAGTATTTGAGATTTGGAGAATGATATCATGTATTCCAACGGTTCTCTCACCAATGTAATAAAAGAAGAGGATAGAGAAAATGGGCAAATAAGGTATTCAAAGAGATAGTAAATGAGAAATTTCTAAAGTGAGTAGTAAACTGTTAACCTACAGCTCCACGAGCTGCAGCAGGCATCAGTCAGAATGCTGCAAAGACAACTACATCATAGCCAGAGTGCAGGACCAAATTTAAAGAAGAGATCTTTAGAGCAGCTTCAGAAAATAACACACCACATACTGTGCGCCAAATACAAACCATTAGGTCTATTTTTACCAAAGTAATATTTATTTCTGCTGTACTCATGAAAGAAAGAAAAGGGGACCAACTTAGATGTCCACCAATAATAGATGGTTGCACAGTAAAAACGTGATACATATATGCAATGGAGGTTTTTTTTAGGTTTATTTATCTGTTTGTATATGAGTGTTTATTTTTTTGCCTGTATGTTTACAACTGTATCATATGAATGTGTAACGCCCATGGGTGTTGAATCCCCTGTAACTGAAGGTAAAGTTGTGGGTGATGGGAATTGAATCTGTGTCCCCTAACCTTCGAACCATCATTATAGCCTGTATACAGTGGACATTTATTCAAAAGAAATAAAAAAATAGATAATAAGATTACAAGAAAATGAGTAGATCTGGAAAGTACAATATTGAACCAGGTGACCCGGACTCGCAAACACAAAACTGCATGTTCTCTCTCATACGATCCCAGCCTGTAAAATACTTAAATTAATATAAACACGGAAAATTACTGAAACCAATCTAGAAAGAAAACCAAGAGAGGGTTGAAAAATAGGTAGTTGTGGAATGATGGGGGGTGGGGAACACATGGATGTGAAGGAAGAAAAGAAGCAAGAGTAGGGTACAAGGAGAGGATCAGGGTAGCTGAGGCTGGGAAGTGAGGGGTGGGGGGGTAGGGGGTGGGGGAGTTGGGGGGAGGATAGGAGACAAGAGAAGAATGCCACTTTGAGTTGCCAAGAAGGGGCCTGGAGGGGTGGCTCAGTGGTCTTGAGCACTGACTGCTCTTCCAGAAGACCTGGGTTCAATTCCCAGGATCCACTTGGTGTCTCACAAAGGTCTATAACTCCAGACTCAGGGAATCCAATGCCCTCTTCTAGCCTCAATAGGCACTGTGGGTGCCTGATACACAAACTTATACACAGGCAAAGCACCCATACCTATGAAAAAGGTAATATAACAAGAAAAGATAAGAGGGAAAATGAACAATCAATTACACATTTATGTACAGTGAAAATATCCTTCAAAAATGAATGGGAAGTAAACACAGCCCCACATAGACCAAAGATGACGGACTTCATCAACAAACGCTGAAGAAATGCTTAGCACCCCAGGGAAGTGGCGTGAGATGGAAAGCCAGATCTGCATGAAATAATAATGAAAGAAGCGAAAAGAGAAATATTTGCACAAAGAATGACATAGTTTCACATAATCATCATATATAATTGTTACACATTTTCACACATCAAAATGTACAGTACATTTTGTAACAGGAGACGCAAAATATAAGACTACAGTATCACAGAGAATAGGAGATGGATAGAAGGAATTATGCAATTATTAATTTCTTGTATGTATGTTCTTAACAGAGTGACATTACTTTCGTTTGTTTGCTTGCTTTTGTGTTTTGAGACAGTGTTTCACTTTGTTGTCCTGACCTGGAACTCTCTATTCTAGAACTCTCTATGTAGATGAACTTATAAAGATTGGCCTTCCCTTGTCTCCCAATGGTGGGATTAAAGGCTGGAATCATCACATCAAGCCACAGTTACTTTATCTGAAGATAGACAGTAATAATTAAAATGCAAACTGAGGGCTGGTGAAATGGCTTGGCAGGTAAAGTCACTTTCCTTGAAAATCTGGAGACCTGAGTTTGGTACTTGGATCTAAATAAACAAAGGGGGTGGGGGGAGAAAACAGATTCTGCAAAGTTGTCCTCGGACATCCACAGATACATTGTAGCATGTGTGTGGCCACATTCACACACATACATTGTAATAATAACTAAAGATTTCATAAAGATGTAAATTGAGATTTCCAGAGCAACTATCCTGTGTAACATAACAAAACTTGGACAGAAAATCTAGAGCAATGGTTCTTAGTCTGAAGGTCCTGAGCCCTTTGGGGGTCGAATATCACATTTCCTGCACAGCAGACATTTACATTACAATTCATAACAGTAGCAAAATCAAAGATATGAAGTAGCAACGGAATAAACTTATGGTTGGGGAATCACCACAATATGAGGAACTGTATTAAAGAGTCATAGTATTAGGAAGGTTGAGAACCACTAGACGGTGAATGGAAATATGAAAATGTCCAATGTAACCAAAAGAAGCCAGGAAGCAGGGAGGACCAGAGACAGGAAATCCATGTCACATGGAAAGGATGAATGAAGTGAGTTCCTCACATGGGCTATTCCTGGACAATGAATGTCTTTGGAGATTTGCTTCTGCTACAAACCTGTAAATGTTCTGTCACGAAGTCAACTTAAAACTGCAAGGTAAAGAGAGCTTATAAGCAAAACGTATACTGAAGTAAAATCATTTTGATGCAACTAACATTGCTTCCTCGACAAATACTAACGAGCCATTTCTCACGCCTCCCCCCATGCTGTCAACAGTTAAAACATTCCAAGCATGGGTTTGTAGCCTGTGTATTTTTCTGAGCTCAAACTACAATCCCAAGAGGGTTTTTAAAGCATGTCAGTGGAAACGCAAAGGATATTTCCATATTTAAAATCCATTGCCTGCCACTGAGTGTCCGTCTAATTTCAACTGAATGTGGTTAATCTGCATGCTCAGGGGGAGCTGTTGTGAGATTCTGTTGAGTTCTAATAGAATTTTTAAAAGGACTCCAAAGGACTGAAACCCAAGTAGAATCATTCACCCGTGGGTTCCCACGAATGTGTCATGGCACCTAGATGGCTGGAGAGACGCTTCAAAACTGAAGCTGTATATCCCCATTGAAAGGTAGCATTACATAAGGCAGAGATGGTGATGAATGTCAGTTATCCCATCACTCAGAAGGGGAAGACTGGAGGACCAGGAGCTCTGGGTCCTTCTCTGTGGTGTAGATTAGAGGCTAGCCTGGGTTACAAGAACGAACAATTCTTACTTTGAACCTCAAGATAATAAAAGTTATTTCCCACAAAGAGAACTCCATTCCTTTTGTTAACAGACCTGAACTAAAAATATTCTTCAAAATATGTGGACTTTCCTGTCCTCATATAGATATTTAAACAAAACCCTCAATTTTGCCTTTCGGTCCATAAAGCTGAAAAGCCTTTTGCAGAGCCAGTCACCTGTGGGGTAAACGCATCTTTGGGTCTAGCTGCTACTGTGTACTTGGCTTGGGAAACAACCATAGACATTTTATGTCAAACTGCCACCTCTATGAATCACCAGGAGAAGGTCAAGGCATGTCAGGAATGGAAGCTGGAAGTCAACGCAGTCCTGAGGTTGAGCAATCATCAGAGCTAACACAAATTAGCACGTAAAATATGGGAGGTTATGCTAAAGAAACTCTTTGTAGAGAGGTTCCCCCATACCCACGGGCTGGCTCTCCCCAGCTCCAGTTACCCACAGGCAGCCATGGACATGGAAATTTTCAGACATGGCAGTATGTTTTATTAGCGCTTATTATAGTATAATTGTTCTTGTTTATTACTAATTATGGTTAGTCCCTTACTGTGCTCTCTCTGTCTCTCTCTCTCTCTCTATATATATATGTGTGTGTGTGTGTGTGTGTGTGTGTGTGTAGTGTCTAGCTTCAGGTATGCACCAGGTCTCTTGGTATATATCCTACACAGATAAAGGAAAGACCATTGTGCACAACCTCATATTTATGAAAATCTTATTCCTTAGGTGCTACTCCTTCCTATCTCATAGGTGCTGAGAAGTTATCGGAGACCCTCCAGTTAGATGAGTGATGTAAGGGTGCCCTAAGACTTAACTCAACAAAAGTCAATCAGATCCAGTGTCTGCAAACATCAGTTAAGAGAAGCAAAGGAAAACCAAATGTGTTTAGCTGGGAATGGAGCTCAGTGGGAGAGCACTAGACTAGAACAGATAAGGTCCAGGTTCAACCTCCAGGGCTGTAAACAAACTAACAACTGGATGTTTAAGCACTCCCTCCCCCTAAACAGGGCAAGTCCATAGTGACCCAGGCTTGTCATTCCAATACTTGCAAAGTGGAAGCAGAATCAAGGTTCCGGTTAATACTCTGCTTCAAGTCAAGGTCAACCAGGACTACAAACTCAAGAAAAATCTAAAAACCCGACTGGCTGGGCGTGGTGGTACACGCTTTAACCCCAGCACTGGGAGGCAGATGGGTCTTCAAGGCTAGTCTCATCTACATTGTGAGACTCTGTCTCAAAACGAACAAAACCACTCAAACCCAACGAAAATTCCTAATAAGAAGCAACAACAAAAAAACGCTACAAACACACGGGAGCAAAGGTGGGTACTTGTGGGGGATAAGAATGGGTAATTGTAGCCAGGTTGGGAGCTGGTGTACATAAGACTAAGTTCTTTTGGTGAGCAAGACTACTAAATGATAAAACTGGTTATGGTACCTGGAGGTTCCCTCCAAAAAATGGGGTGCTTTCCCACTCTGACTCTTAGCAAATTTCCTTTAGAAGTGTTCTGATGAGTGTATAAACATTAGTACTGTTTGTGGAAGTCTGAGCACGTTTTTATGACGCTGAAAGTGTGCAGGGGGAAAAAAATCAGAGGCAGATAGGTTTAGTAGTTGCAGGCCGGCCTGAGAGAGTTCCAGGCCAGTTAGGGTTGCACTAGGAGATTTTACTTCAAAATAATACTGCTCCCCGCGCCTCCTCCCTAAGAAACTAGTGGAAACACGGAGGTGAATCTGGAAAATCCTCAGCAGGGAACATAAATATAATGCATTTATACACACAATCATTTATGTTTATTTTTACCGTCAAAAGACAAAATGGAAGTGCATTAAGCTCTTCGTTATATATCCACACACTAAACCCTGTATATACTAGCGGGTTAGAATTTAAACACCATCTTCTGCGGTGGGCATTTTAAGGGATTATAAATAGCAATAAAAATAGAGTGATCGGAACGCTGGGGCTCAAGGCTAGCGCCTCAGCCCCAGGATTCTGGCAGCCCCTCCTCTGCAGGACCCCGGGCTGTCCCCTCCGCCAATGACTAAGCCCGAGCAGCGGCCCAGGGGAGGGCTAAGATCTGCTGGAACGCGCCTTGTCAACTTTGTAGTCCAGTCACCTACGTCGGTTGGTAGCGGCCGCTGTGGCTTTAAATGGCCGGGGGATTTCGAATCGGGGAAGGCGGGAGGTCAGGCCGTGGGGCGCCCCCGTCGCGGGGAGCCCCCGCTCGCCGCGTCCCTGGGCCGGAGCGCGGTCGCGCGGCTTTGTCTCCGGCGTCGCGCCCTGCACTTCCCCGTGCGCAGCTTGTAACCCGAGCTCCCATTTCCTGGTGGATTCTCTTAAAGCGGCCGCGGTCGCCGCGCAGAACAAAGGCCATTGTCTCGCTTCCTCCTGCGGCGCCGCAGTCCTTCCCGGAAAGCCCCTTCCTAGACCGCGGTCCCTGGGCTGCATCTGCGCCTCGGGGAGCGCACAGAAAATCCCCTACTGTGTGTGGCCCAGGTCCTCCGGAGGCGCAGCCCAAGGGAGGCGGGAGAGAGATGAACCAGGCTTGCTGGTCCTGGGGCCACGCTGCAAGGTTCCCCAAAGGCGTCCTCCGCCTCGGGGCGGCCCGGTGGGCATCCCGCGCCCCTCCCCCGCACGCCTTTTGATTTCTCCGCGGCCCGCGGTAACCCGAGCTTTTATTTCCTGGTGGCTCCTTTAAGAGGCAGAGCCGGGTGCTGGGAATTCACGTCAGTTTCTGCCCTGAAACTCTCAAGATCAATGAGCAGAGAGCTTTCTCAGTTCTGCCTTTCAGTTTCTCTCTTCCAGGAAGGAAAACATTCGAGAGAGAGAGAGAGAGAGAGAGAGAAAGAGAGAAATAGACGGAGGGAGGGAGGGAGGGAGAGAGAGAGCGAGAGAGCGCCGCGGGAGGGCGGGCGGGGGCGGGCGCGCCGGCCGCGAGTGGGAGGAGACACGCGAGGCCGGCCGGCTGCGCCCGGGTCGCCGCGCCGCGACCCGCACACCCCACGCCGAGCTCGCCGGCTCCCACGCCCCCGCACCTCGCGCCCGATCCGCGCGTTCCGAAGAGCCCCCCTCCCCCTCGGGCGGCCGCCGCCGGCGATGCTGCAAGAAACTTCTTAAATGACCGCGTCCCGCTGCCCCGCCGAGCGTTTCTGGGTTGGGGAGAGGAAAGGAAAGTGGAAAAAAACTGAGAACTTCCTGATCCCTTTCGCTGTGAGACATGTCTGAGACTCCTGCTCAGTGTAGCATTAAGGTAACGATCGGATTCCCCTTCTTCCCCCCTGGGCGATCGGAACCCCCTTGCCCCGGAGCTGCTGGTGCAGTTGCTAGGCTCGTGGGGAATTATTTGGGGCGCGAGGGAAACGAGATGCAGCTCGCGGCAGCGGCTGTACCCTTTAGTGTAACCTTGCTACACCCCTCTCCCGCCGAGCTCCTCCTGGGCTCCTGGGCCCCCCACCCTTATCCCTTTCTTTTTGACAATGTAATGCCGCTCTCAATTGGTAGGAGGAACCCGGGTTGTCTTCAGATCTGTAGAGCACCTCCGTAATTAGTGCGCTTAAAAATAAGAAAGGAAAAAAAGAAAAACCCCTTCTCCTTATTCCTACGCCTAACATGAGACTGAATTGTAACTTTTGTTCCCGAGGGGGTGATCTCCCTAGGGAAAAAGTTCTAGGGGCCCCACTAGGATGGTCTCTCTCTCTCCCTCTCTCCCTCTCTTCCTCTCTCTCTCTCTCCCTCTCTCCCTCTCTCCCTCTCTCTCCCTCTCTCTCTCTCTCTCTCTCCCTCCCTCCCCCTCCCGTTCTATCACACAAGAATTTTACCCTGTCTTCTGATTGTGATTGCAAGTTCTAAGACAATCTTGGTGTCAGCTTTTCCTGGCCATTGCACAATGAAAAAAAAAATTAAACCAAGGTGAATAAAGTTGCTGAATAGTTGTTTTACTCTAGTGCATATGAAAGTTGAGCAATCTGGAAGTAGAAAACTCCTGTGATGCAGGGTTGGAAAAGAAGTGGCTAGGCAAAATGACCTTCTCTGACAGTCCAAGCTGGTGTTGAAAAGCTGCAATCTCAGAGCTCCCTGGCCTGTTCTAAGTTCAGGAGGGATATTTGCAAACAGCGGTTGCCTTCCAGGTAGTCGGTGTGCATGTATAAACACAGTCTGTCTATATAGGCTGTGGTGCTGTAGTTTGTTGCTTTTAAAAAGTTGTTGTGAAGTTTGCCACCATTGGGAGGCAGGATGATTTGTCTGTCTTCCCCAGTTATTTTTCCCATGCTGCATTTATTTCAAGGTTCTGCCAGTCACCAGGAGGCAAGCGTTCCTCTCTGTGCAAGGCTGAAGTTTCCCGAGTTTTCTAATGGTTTGGCCTGTTTAATATGTGCCCGTTGCAGGGATGTTGCAGAAACAATGGGTAGCTAGCCTGTTTTCTTCTCTGGGGAGGTAACAGATTTTCGTCTAGGAGGGAAAGGTATTTTGTCACTGGCTTACTAGTTTTTCATAATTAGAATCAGACCTTAGTGTTTTTTTATCAGGAATGATGGTCATGGGTTTGAAGTCAGGCAGATGGGGACATCGAAGGTGCATTGGTGTCTTTGTTTTGTGCCTCACAGAAGAGCCCAGAGGAACTTTTTGGTCTTTTGTGTTTGTATCGGGGGTAGGCTTTGGAACGGTGCGTGCTTCGCTGAAGAATTTAGGATACCGCGATACTTTTTCCTTTGCAATATAAATTAGATTCTTCGTCCGAGTTCAGGGGAAAAAAAAATCTTGTCGTATAGATAATCTAATTTACTTCACACTTCATAACAAAAACAGAGGTAACTAAATAATAGGGTATTAGATCAGTAAATTGTGTTTGGCTCAGTGGCAATAAACCTGACAGCAGAAAAATCCGAACCAACAGTATCACAGCTTTGGCTTGCAAACAGCACAATGTGGTCTATCCTGTGACTTTTCCTACCTCTTCTAAACTGACTGCATTCCTGCTGTTCTGATGGGCTCACAGTTGATGCTGGAAGCAGAAGTGTGTCTCTGTTCAACTGCTTGTTTCACTGCATCCTCATGGAAAGAAGGGTTAACTCATGTTGAGAAGCCAAACCCCACCAGAACACATCTTCAAGTGTGATAAGGAAGTGATGTGCAATCTGCAACTCATTTGTTTCCTCGTTGTCTTAGGTTGTTTATGGTTTTTTTTTTTTTTTTTACTTTGGTCCTGGGGATGGGACGTAGAACCGTAGAACCGTGTATTATATGGGTTAGCTGACCTCTGCTCTTTACTGCAATCCAGCCCTTCCCTGCTTTCTGGGTACCTCCTTTATTTTTCTTATTTTATCAGCGGGTAATGTGTCTTCCACGTGTGTTTATTATTTTTTGCCACCTATTCGAGTAACTTTTTGGTGTTGTTGTTTTGAATTGTTATCATTGGTGGAACCAGTCTGTGAATGTTTCCCTAGGCTGTGGGTGTTTTTAAGTGCGTGTGTGCATGAAGATTCTCTCCGTGGAGTTTCTTGAGTTTTATCGTGTTCCATAATAAACCAGGGAGATCAGGGAGATCAAGGACCAGGATTAGTTCAGGTCGTCTGAAAATATTTCAGTGAAGTGCACTTCATTTAGTCCTCGGGATGTTGGCACCATGATGGGGTGAGGAAAAAAGTGTTTACTAGCAAGTCCCAAACAAGTCCCAAACTTGCTTCTAGGGACTTTACTTGAGCCCAGTAGAGGACTCAACTTTTCCTTGGGGTGGAGAATGCAAGTGAGTCTTTGAAGGGTGAGCTGGTGCTGTGTTGTGCTAAAGGCACGAAGGAAGGCTTCCTTTGAGGAGAGATTTCTCCCACTCCTCCTGAGACCTTCCCTGCCTGGTCTCCTGCAGCACAAACAGCTGGTCAGCGGCTCTAAATTCCTCAGCAGCTGGTGAGATGGAGGCCACAGGAGCCTGGCCAGAGGCAGTCACAGGAGCCTGGCCAGAGACAGCCACAGGGGGGAAGTACTTTGTTTACTTTTGAGCCCTTGTCTGTTCTGCTAGGAAAGACCAGAGTCAGACCAGGGTGGAGTTTCCAAGGTGAAAGTTTCTGAGTTGGTCTATCAGTGACACCCATGTAGAGACCATTTGAGTGTAAGGTGGCAGAAGAGAAGCTTCCCCTCCTAGGCTGGGGTCATCCAGAGTGGCATGGAGCCTTGTTAATTTTCTGTAATAACCTCTGTGTGAGTACTGTGACATTCTACCCTGTTCCTCACTGGTTGGGGTTGGTTGACCATCTCTCTATACGAATTCAGGTATTTTGTTTTGTTTTGTTTTGTTTTGTTTTGTTTTGTTTTGTGTTTTCCCCAGAAGATCGGTCATGTCACAGGACAAAGGCAAATAGGTTGGTTTTTCCACCATCAGCCTTCACCTTCAAGTAACCTGGGCAGTTTTAGAATCAGCCAAGTTAGAGCGGAAAGTGGTTGTGGCCCAGCGGACACAGGCCTTTTGCAAGGCTTGGCACAGACAGAGAGAGCTTCTCCTGGCTGATGTGATCCAGCACACAAAAGCTAGTGGTGCGATGGCCCTGGCCCTTCCTTTCCTGTTTTCCTTATCAGTTCACATTTATAATAGGATGAATTCTCATTTAGAAAAATGTTAAAAAAAAAAAAAGGCTGTCTAGATGTCTCATATTTCTTCGGGTTAGGAAGGATGATCTTGGTGCCGTAGTTTCTCACCTGGCAGCTGGCGCAGAAACATTTCTGTCATGTTTGCTGACTCCCTGTGAGGTACAGAGGGGGCGAGTGCCCTCTCCTCTCTGCCCATGCATCACCTCATTTAATAAGATTTCTCTACTGCCTCTAAAAGCTCCAGAGCTCTGCCTGGTGTCTGTCCAGTAATTAAAAGGATTTTGATGTATATTACTAATAATATGATGATTTCGATAATCTCAGAAACTGCTTCCGCGTCTAAGCAAAAGAAAGGAATTGAGATGAGAGTGGTATGAACCTGTAATCCCCTTCACATTGAGAAGGAGGATCAGGAGTTCAGGGTCATTCTTGGCTACATAGTAAGCTAGAGGCCAGCCTGGACTACATGAGACCTTGTCTTAAAAAAAACCAAAAATAAGAATAGAGGAAATTATTAAGTGAACAAAAAGGCTGTGGGATCCTATAAAGACTCAGCTTGTAGGGTTCTCCATTTCTCTCGACAGTGGCATCTGGGAACTTTTTAGATGTTCAGAATTAAGCCAGAATTGAGAGATCTTAGCCAGATCCTGACCCACGTTCCTCCATGTTTAAAGAGTTGGCTTCTGAGAGTTAAGTGGTCGCTTTAGCTCATGGTTGACTGAATCGGGTTAGAACACAGGCCCACAGGGTCTCAGGCCACTACATCACATTCTCAAGGTTCATGGTGTGTCTATAAAAGGCCAGGGAAATCTGATACAATAGGCTGTGCTCTCTGGCACTTCCTAGTGTGGTCCATTTTAATCACAAGCCAGCTGGTCCGAGGGCACAGAGCTATGTGCTATGGAAGATGAGGTGTGTGGGAACAGTGGGCTGCAAGGGTCTAGTCAGGTGTGAGGGGAGGAAGTGGTAGGAGGGAGGGATGAGGGAAGAAGGGCCTGCTGGATCTGGCATTTGCACCACACTTTGCAGAGATACCTGGTATTGGTGGCGTGTGAGAGCCTGGCAGTTTTACTGTTGGCTGAATGCACTACTACCTACTATCAGGTCACTGTCACCTCTTGACAAATAAATCCATGGGTGAGCCACAGGCTGCTTCACCCAGAGTCAGGCAGACCTTCACTCATGTGTAGTAAGCACTCTCTTTAAGACTACTGAAAGCTGATTCTAGAGTGTGAGTGGGAAGGGTAGGTAACGGGGTGGAGGTGGGGAGATACCTTAGCTGTGAGTAGCCCACGCAGAACTAAGAGATGCTCTCAAACACACTGAGAAGGGCAGGGGGAAGGGCGGCTGGGTGTTATTTATCAATCTAATTTCATTTTATTACTGGTTTTCAAAGGTTGGCCTTTGGTGTGGTTCCCCCAGCTGGGGGAGTCTATACCACAGGAAGACCCTTAGCCTGCTGGGCATAAGGTGGGACATACTTTTTTTCTGTGAATACCACTTTAGAAAGACACCATGACTTGGTCTCAGGCAGAGTCCGGCATTGCTGTAATGTTCCGATAGACTTGAGGATTCAATATCTGGGTGTTTATTGAATAGAGTGTGATTTTCTTCAGTGTTCCCACGCCAGTGGGAGCCCGGCTTGAGGGTTGTTTGTTGTCAAACCTAGTATTTGGGGGAGAGAAAGGCTAGACTAAATTAGGGGAGAGGTTAGAATTATAGCCTATTAAATAAGGCAAATGCATTTTATTGATTTTTCTGTACATTCAGGAACCAGACTAATAAAATAGCATTTATTGGGACATCTCAGAATGAGCCCCCATGGATAGGCAAGAGTAACTTGTGTTCCATACCATCCATGACGTAGGAATTGAGTAAAACCATGTGTTCGAAACTGGTCCTTTGGTGTTGAAATATTACAACAAATGTGTCATTTGCCCTGTTAATTCTCTGGGTAACCCTTTCATCTTTGACAGTGAAAATATGCAGTACAGCCTAGTCTGGTCCCAGGGATTTGCAGTCCTTTTGGCATACAGAAGAAGGCCTTACTGTGTTAAGTAGGGACACCCCGTGTTGACTGAGCTAACTGCATGGAGTCCTATGGCCCGTGCTTAGGAAAACCTCAGAACCCTTGCAAAAATTTTGAGAACTTTATAAATTCCCTGTAATTAGAAGTGCCTCGTTGCTGTTTTAGTGGTCGTCTCTCCTAAGACATCGAGCTCAGGTATACAACTCTGTAGGAATTTCTCCCCTTGGTTCCTTCTTCCTCCTCTTTGCCTGGAGGCCTCCTTCACCATCACCGCCATCGCTGGTTGCATACTAATGAGAGTTGTCCTGATGTGTTAAGCTTAATGACCTCATTCCCTCCTCAGACTATCCTGGAGGCAGTTTTCCTCCTGATTTTACAAACCTAGAAACTAAACCCGGAGAGGTTAAGTGATGGTCTGCTTCAGATCTCCAGGCTTGTATGCCTAGTGGCAGTACAAGGCTGAGACATCAGACCACGGGTCTGTAGTTCCCAGTGACTATTGCGAGCTCTAACCGTCTTCAGGAAGCAAATTAGGAAACTCAGAGGGATGGGTCGATGGTTCATCACCATAGCGAAGGCGAAGGCAAGAGGCAGAGATGGAGCCAGCAGAGGTCATGTGTTCCCTCTGCTTGTTCCTGTTGAAAGCAGGCGGGTTGCTCCTCCTTCCTATTAGGGTTAGCCAGGTTCTTGCTCCTAGCCAGTGACTGTGAACTCCGGATAAATGTCCAGGTAATCTGTTTTTTGTTTTTATTGTTTGTTTTGTTCTTTTTTTTTGTTTTGTTTTGTTTTGTTTTTTGTTTTTTACAAACACAGCCCCTACCACCGTCTAGTGGTGTGTTATCTTCAATGGCTCCATTTTGACACACACACCCCCATGCTTTTTACTCAGAAACCTTTTTTCCCCACCCTTCCCTTTCCTTAGTTTCTCCACTGTGCCTGATAGTTGCATCATTAAGTGGTTGGATAGTGGTTGGATATCTGAGGTTATGTCCTCACCCTGCCCAGTCTCAGGGGCAGGCACCCCTTTACTGGCAATACTCCACCTTTTCCTCTGTATGACCTTATTATTTTTAAAAGCTTTTGGCCCAATCCATGAAGTCTCCCCCTCCCCCATAAAGTGTTCCTTCAGTAAGTCACCATGAATGCTGGGAATTTATTTGAAATATGTGCAGATATTCCATGATTTTCCATTATTACCCAAGGAATAATATGTTTTTCTTCTTCTCTCATGTGTGAGCCCACCCATTCTGGCCTTGTTCTTTCCAGTTTACTTGAACAAAGAGAGACGTGTGGCCATCCGACTTCATTAATTTCTGGGGTGTTTTGTTTGTCTGTTTGTTTCTTAGATAACCCTTCCTGCCCGCAAACCTGGCATTGGCTATCGAATACAGGATCTTGTATATGCTAAGAAAGATCTCTCCTTTTGAGCTATTTCTGTATTCTTTTTTTTTCTTTTTTTAAAAAAATCTATTTATTCACTTTACATATTAATATCAGCCCCCCTCTTCCTCCCATCACCCCCTCACACAGATTCTCCTCCCATTCTTCCCTCCCCTTCTCCTTTGAGAGGGGGCAGTCCCACCCTCTGGGTATCACTGTATTCAAAGTTTTGTATCCAAACAGCTTTAATAAATCAAGGATGAAAATGCATATGTTCCTCAGTTGAGACTTAGCAGAACCACAGAGTCCTGCTGGAGCACCAGAGAAGGGTGCAGAGACAGTGTGAGGTGACAACAGTGCAGGTAATTCAAGGACATAAGGACGAGTGACAAGGACATAAGGATGAGTGACCCAGAAGTCTCACGAGGTGGCGAAGAAACTGAGGCTCACAGCTTGTCCAGATCCCATTGCTAACTGTAGCCAAGCCACAGTCAGAATCATGTGTTGTGTTCTGTTTTAGGTACTTGTAGAAGCCATAAAAAAACCAAAATCAAACAAGAATTCAGACAGCACTGTGTCCCCATTATAAGTTATAACCCCCCCCACCCCCCTGCCTGTGTGGCACCACAGATCGGCAGGTGATAGCACTGGCTATGACTTCCAAGTTAAGTCACTTGATTTAAGAAGTGAAGAGAGGATGAAATATATTTTGGAAAGATATCCAAGGGAAAAAGGTTGGCATAAAAACAATGTTGATTTTTAAAAGGCTAAGCTTCCTGTATCTGGACGGATGATTTATGAGGACCCTCCCAAAGGAAGATGTGAAAGAGCAGGCTCCCGAGGATTTATGTCCTCTGTCGGGGGATTTTCTCTTTGTATGTGGGAGTCAGACATAGGGAAACGACCTCATTTCCTGAATGACCCAAAAAGGACACGTTGCCCTGCTGGGCTGGTGTGAGTTCTGTCAGCAAATGTGTTCAGGGAGATGACACTGAATCCTCCCATTAGCCTCTGCATTTAGCTTTAGCTTTGAATTTTATTCTGTCCCCCCCCCTTGGTTCTTCCTTGTGTTGTTCTCTTTTCTTAAGGGCATTGCCAGTTGTTGGGAAAAGGGCTCTGTTTACTGTAGATTGCCCCCCAAGGAGGAGCGCAGACATTGTAGCCCACAGACCTGTGGAACCTGGTTCTGACCTGAACTTGTTCAAGTTACTTGATCATGATCTTATTAAGTCATCTGACTGGTGGGAATGTAACTGCATGTTCCTTACACTTGTTGGCTGGTGAAAGTAAGGCTTATATCTCCCACAACATGTCAATCTAGAAGGGGCTTTTAGTTTCAGTACCCACATTTTCACAGTTGAGAATCTAGGCTCCAGAGATGATCGAGACACTGTGTGATTGGTAGTGCTGGCTGAACCAAGATCCAAGCCGATCGCTCGTTGGCTGACTCCCAGCACGGTGCTCTAGCCACCAGCCCACTGCACTGGTGACACTCAGTCATTGCTCAAAAAAGCTTTTTTTTTTTTTTTTTAAATTGAGCACACTAGACTTGACAGCAGAAGAAATGACTGCAATTATGTGACAGGACCAAATGCCCTTTGTATCTTCCAGCAGAGTTTTGAGGGAAATAGCCGGTGCAGTTCTGAGTAAGTTTCCAGAGGTGGAGAAAAATGGGGGAAAACAAACCCTCTGCAGGCAGGTCTTGTAGAGTGTCTTGACTGGAGTTATTACAGTGCTCGGGGATTGGAACGCGTCTGTGGATCTGCTTGCTCGGACAGTTGCTTATTATTCCAGAGTGGGGCGAGAATTGAAAGACATGGGTTCTTTTAGTCGGCTTTTGTTTCCTGGGCAATTCCATGTCTGTCTGACCACAGAGCAGACACTGTGTTGTGGGGTGGTGGCGTTCCAACTTCATGAGTTGGGAGTACATGGCCCTCAGTGGAATCTTAATTATACAGAGGAGTCTGAAAAAAAGGCGAATTTGTTACCTTGAGGTAACATGAGGGGGATTTTGTGCTTTTTTAGCTATTAAGGGAGTGAAGTCCTCCTTTTAGTAGTGGTTATTTGCTGTGGACTTAAAATACCATCCTGAATACTCCTTGTCATATACGCGTTACGTGGGAAGAGGAAATACAGGCTAGAAAAATGACTTGTTCCCCCTTTTCACAGTGGTGGCCTTGTGCAAGCTCTACCCAGGCAACGATGACCTTTAACACAAAAGATCGTATAGATGTTACTTATTGTTTGCTTGTTTGTATTAGCACATATTAATTATACACAGTGGGTTTCATTATATTTCCATACACGTACGCAGTGTATTTGGGGACATACCTCCCCTTAGCTTCTGTACGTTATCTGTCTCTCTCCAACTAGGCCCCTTTTTTGCCTTCATTATTCGCCCCCTGACCCCCAACCAAGTGAGTTTCATTACGGCTGCTTATAGGAGCCTGGGTGAGGGTGTTTACAGGAGCCATAGGCAGCTCACCAGTGGCTAATTCAATGAGGAATACACCTTTTTTTTTTTGAGGAATTCATTTCCCACCCCGTGAAAGAATGAACAAACTGTCAGACTGTGAAGAAGGAGGGTTAGCTGGCCCTTCCCAGTCCTCCCAGGAGCTACCAGTAGAACTTGATTTTTCTTGTCAGCTGCTTTGTACCTACCGTCTGCTGTGGGCTCTAGCAGACTGCGTGTTGCTCATAAGAATTATCTGTATAGCTAAATCAGTGATCCCTGCTTCATGCATGTCTCCTGCATGTGAGGAAGCTGACTCTGGAGTATTTCCTGGAAGAGATGAGCTGCTGATAAAAATCAGTTTGTAATAAAAAAAAAAAAAAGAAAGAAAAGAAAACAAAACCAAAAAATACCAACCAAACCCCAGGGAACATCTTGTTTGTCTCTAAAGTTACTAGGTTCCCCTAAAGAAGTCTGCCTCGTTCCCTAGTGAAAGTGTCAGTCTAGATGTGGTCTGTCACTGTGATAAGAAAAGGCAGGGGTGCAGGGCAACTTACCTCAGTGCCGCTGTGGCTTGAAGGTGGGTCTTGGGTTCCCAATGATAAATTAGGCACAGTATTTGCTGTGTGTGTGCGCGTGTGTGTGTGTGTGTGTGTGTGTGTGTGTGTGTGTGTGTGTCTTCCTGGATTTGATCCCTAGGACCCCCTCCCTCCTCCCCCCCTCCAAAAAACAAAACAAAACAAAACAAACAAACAAAAAAACCCTTCATCAACTTCATCCTTATCATTGTCTCAAGCGTGGTATTGATGGCTCATACCTGGAAAGATCGCCTAAGGGTAGGACAAGGTGAAATAGGGTGGAAACTTCCTAGAGGGGAGGATGGGCTTGCTAGACTCTGTCCTTGACCTTGTTAAGGATCTCTGACAAGAGAACAAGACAGCTATCTCTACATGCTACTCATTGTAGCTTTTGTCTTCCCCAGACCAACAAGTCAGACACTAGGGTAGGTGTTGGTGCACTGTAGGGTCCGACTGTCAGTGGTTTTCACACCTTGATTTGTGATCGCAGGCACCCTAGGGACGGAAATGAGTTTTCTTTGGACCTCATCATGTGTTTCTGCCTCGGGGCCATTCTGCTGGTTTTGGAAACAAGGAAACTCAGGAAGGGATGGACTTCTGGTATGTTTTGTAGCTGCTGCCTCCTTTTGATGAGGTCTTGGGGATTTAGAAATGATCTGTCCTGAATTGCTTGGTTGGCACTTTGACAAGCTCTTGAGATCTGAGGCTTTCCTGACTTAATGGGTTATAATTACCCATTGATGTAATGACCAGTGAGGAGAGGACATCAGGTCAAGGGTCACAGGACACATTTTTCTTTGTCTCTTGGTTCCATTCAGCAAACAGAGTGTGGTGGAACACGCCTTTAATCCCAGGATTTAGGAAGCAGAGTCAGGTGGATCTCTGAGCTTCAGGCCAGTGTCTATTTAATGAGACTCTGTCATTTGGGGGTTAAATCTCACTAAGTTAGTCAAATTCCCCAGCCTGGGTAAGTGTCCCCTTCTCTCCAGCTTTTAAGACTTGAATGACCTGACTTGGCTGAGTCCACCTCAGATCTCTGAGAACGGCCAGCTCCACTTGCCTTTATGGCATCCAGTCCTTTCTGGAGTCTACAGACTCTCATCCTTCAGGGTGAGTAGATTCCGAATCGATGGGAAAGGTCAGGTGTTCTCTCCAAGATTGGTGTTGCCTTTCTGAACTTTACATTCTGCTTTTTTGATTCCCCGTGCTCGGTGGTTGGTCAGGGCTGTTCACAAGAAGGTTGAGAAGAAGGTATTTGTCTGTAGGCAGAAGTTGGCTGGTAGGTCCGACGCTCTGTAACTCCAAGGGCTTCAGCAGGAGTCTCGGTGGGTGGTGAGGAGCAGCAGCCTTTAAGCTTTTTCAGTGCTCCCTCACAGTGTCTCCAGCTCTCATCCAGACTGGCAGGGAAGGGACATGGGCAAAGGTATGGTGTATATCTCCAGCAGGACACATGCTAATAGTCTGCTCCCACACACTCACCTTTCTTGGTAAGTCAACTTTCCTAAGCTTACCCTGTCACTTATTTTCTCAGTGCTGTGACAGAGGCCTGACAAGAAACAAAGTAAGGAAGAAAGGCTTTATTCTAGCTCACATTGAGGGGTCAGTCCATGATGGCAGGGCAAGGATGCAGTGCGGCTTTATTGTCATTGTCTGAGTCAGGAAGCAGAGAGATAAATGCTGGTGATCAGCTTTCTCTGCCTTCTCTTTGTGTTCAGTCTGAGACCCCAGCCATTGAGATGGTGTCACCCACATTCAGGGTTCCCTCTTCACTTAAACTTACCTGAAAACACCCTCATATGTATACCAGAAAGGTATGTCACCCAGGTGACTCTAAGTCCAGTCATGGTGAAGATTAATCACCACAGTTGACCTACCCTTAGAAAAAGAGCATAGAGGGTGTATTGGAACACACCTGTAATCCCAGGATTTGGGAGGCAGAGGCAGGTGGATCTCGAGGAGTTCAAAGCCAGTGCCTCCATCATAAATTCCAGGCCAACAAGGCCTATGTAGTGAGATGCTTTTTCAGATGACTATCAGTCAAAAGTGTACTAGCATCAGTAATAGCACACACACTTGGGGGTACAACACAGTTTGTTCTGTGGGGGTGGATGTGTGAGACAAGGCCTGAGAAGGGGAGAGAATCTCCTTAAAAGTACAAGGAGGCAAAGCAAAGAGCCTTTCAGTCTAGGGAAGGGCCTTGTTTTAGCAGAGGCCCCAGAGAGAAGAACTCAGTAGAACAAGTCACTGCAAACGTTCACCAGCTCTTCTGAGAACTTGTGTGTCTTGACTTGTTGAAATGGTCAGGCAGAGTTTCTCTGAGGGGAATGCCTGTGTGTACTTTTGTGGTTAGCCAACGTGTTAAGCAGTCTGATTTAAGGGAAAGATGGTCTCTCTGTGTTTTCATTTCAGCTATGGTCTTAAAAGGCTTACCGTGGAGGAGGTGTGGGCGGATGAGAACACAGTCCTCTCTCCTCTCATTGGTTTAGATCTAGGTTATAGGTGAACGTGAGTTCATACAGAGCCTATTTCCTTTCAAAAAGTATTTTAAATTATATTTTTGATTTATTTCTTCCGTGTGCACACATGCTGGGGCATGTGTGTGGAGATCAGGGGGCAGTTTTTGGGACTTGGTTCTTTTCCTTTCACCATGTGGGTCGCCGGCGACCACATGTGGTGGTCCTCAGGAGGTCAGGCTTGATGGCAGGCACCCTCACCCACAGGTCTTACCAGCCCCAGTCTGTTTCTTAGATGTTTATTTAGGATGATTTGCAGAATCCAATTTGGGCAAATGCACCCATACACAGATTACCAGGCATTGTGAGATTGTCAGAATCCATTCTATAGCTCTTGTCCCCAAAAGGATGCCTGTGACTTTTTCTCTTAGCATTTCATATTAGTAGGCTTCTCCCCTCCTCCCTGGTTATTTTTGTCAGCTTGACACAAACTAGAGTCGTTTTGGAGGAGGGAACGTAGATTGAAGAATTATCTCCACCAGACTGGCCTGTGGGCACATCTATAGAGAGTTTTGTTGATTAATGGTTGTGGCAGGGCCACTGTGGGTAGTACCACCCCTAGGCAGGTAGTCCTGGGTTATGTAAGAGGGCAAACTGAGCAAGACCTGGGGAGCAAGCCACTAAGCAGCTCTTCATGGTTTCTGCTTTAGTTGCTGACTCCAGGTTCCTGTTTTGAGTTCTTGCCTTGAATTCCCTTCAGGATGAACCTGTGAGCAGGAACAAACCCTTTGCCACCCCCCAGATTAGTTTTGGTGAATATTTTAACACCCCAACAAAGAAGCAAACCAGGAGATGCCCTTTGATCTTTCGGGGGATGTCAAGTGTTGACAGGGTGATGGAGAAGTTCTCGATACCCACTGGGTAAGAGTGAAACAAATATGAGCCCATGTGACTGAGGCCTGGGCTGCTGACATTTCATTTGCTTCTCTTTTACTCCTTGTGTGAAGGTGCATCTCTTAGTTTGTCCCAGGGCACACATCCTAGGCTTTGGAGGAATGTGCAATTTTAGGCTCCTGCCTTGTCTGCACCCGTGTAAGCGTTGATGGCCTCGTAAAGTACCCTGGAAGATTTCTCCACTCTCCCACATCTATAAAGCAGAATCTTTGGGTCAGGTAAAAGTTTCTAGGTAAAGCCATGGAGGACTGAAGCTGAAGAACCACCATTAGAGGTTAGAATTAGCATGCTCTGAGGCCAGCTGACACAGCGCCTTCATACACAGTGTTCAGCTTTAATCGGGACTATATGGTATGGCTTGTGATTTCTTGGGCATCATTCTGCTCCCCCTCCCCACAAGAGTCTATTCTTGTGACTCGGTTTGCATATATGTACATGTATTGCATGTTCATAGACTCGCAAGTTACAGAAATTACAGTGTAGTCTGTTTCGTATCATAGAGAGGAAAGATTGCACAAAAATCCAGCCTTGTTGTAGCAAAGAAACCTTACGTATAGATGTAAAATATATCTCCTTGGAGGGTTGGCTTTGTGATGGGCTATAAACAGATTGTTAAACAGCAAGCCGAGGGGCTGTTAGCAAGCTGTCTCTAAGAACATCTCCTGGTCTAGTCTGAAAAGGTAATGTGTACGTATTGCAGCTATGAAATAGTGTGCCTGTGGTGTTTGTATGTTGATAGATTGTGTGGTATGTGTGTGTGTGTGTGTGTGTGTGTGTGTGTGTGTGTGTGTGTGTGT
>JANHMN010000008.1:76965606-76997820 GCA_030674055.1 Rhabdomys pumilio | reverse complement strand
ACACACACACACACACACACACACACACACACACACACACACACACAGAATGTGCTCACTTCTTAAGATGTTTCCAATCACGCCTCCCTTGCCTGTGCTTTGCTTTAGTTCCTATACCACACACCATGTTTATGCAACATCAATATATGGTTCACATATCCTGGGTGGGGAGGGATCCTCTTGCTATGCAGCCTGCACTTGCCAGTCTCAGATTGGTCTTGGTAAGTAGTTAGGAAGTCTGATCTAAAAGGAGCTGAGGAGAAGTGAGGGGCACGGATGGACTTTACTGTTTTGTATAAGGGCCAGGCTGTGGAGCCTCTGGTGCAGAGGGATGGTTACCAGTGATTCTCAGGCCACCGCTGCCTTCCTTCGTATCTATCTCCCATGGTGCAGCGCTTCCTTCTGTCTCTATTATTAGCTTTCGTCGCTTTTACCATTCAGCTCCCTAACTCTCCCCATTCTTTTCCTCCTCCCACTTCAGCCCCTCAGCTCCCCCATCTCTCAGGAGCCACCTCTTCTGTTCCATGCCTGCTGGAGCCTTTCGTTAATGCAAAATAATTTTGTTTCTCCTCCTTTGCATCGTTCATTCATCCATATTCCCCAAATAGATACCATCAACCTCTGGCCCATCCCGTGTGTGACTGGTAAACCTATGAAGCAGAAAGTGCCCAAGTGGGTTTCTCCAAAAAAAAAGGGGGTCTGCAGCACCCCGAGGCCTTCTGTGTCCTCAGCCATTCACTATCCTGCCATCTTCTTGTCCCTTCTGTGATTGGAAGGTTCTGTCTCAGTGACACTCCTTTCCCAAATGATGTCATCCCATCCAAATGCCATCATCCCACTTTCTGCTTTCATTGTTTTCTCTTTCCTGATGCACTCTTTTTCGATGGGAATATACCAATTCTCTTCCTCATTAGAGATTAAGTTATCTTTGATCGGCCGACTTTGATAAGTGGACATAATTGTGATATTATATATCAAGCATGCCTTTCCAAAATAAAGATACTTTTTACAATAACCTATACTAGGTTTGAGAGGCAGCTTTTAGTACCACAATAAATTTATCATACTTGAGAAAAGGTTCCTGTGATTTTTTTTAGCAGACAGTTTACAAGTTACCTTTTTTTTTTTTCCAGCTGTGTTTGTCATGTGACTCTTACTTGGTTTTGGTGAGAAACTCAGTTTTAACTACTGTGCTTGTCTTCCAAATAATGGCTTTAGGAACTAATTGTTGAAATCTTCACAATTAGTCATTTGTAGGTGTTCAGCTTTTGTTGCTTTGTTTTTGTTTTAAGACAAGGTGTTGGGGCTGGAGAGATGGCTCAGTGGTTAAGAGCACTGACTGCTCTTCCTAAACGTCCTGAGTTCAATTCCCAGCAACCACATAGTGGCTCACAACCATCTGTAATGGGATCCAGTGCCCTCTTCTGGTGTCTGAAGACAGCTACAGTGTGCTCATATACATAAAATAAATAAAATCATTGATCATCAAAATATTGACATCATTTGGGAAAGGAGTGTCACTGAGGTAGAACCTTCCAATTGCAGAAGGGACACTTTTTTTTTTTTCAAGAAAGAAAAAGAACAAATACTCCTTAAAAAAAAAAAAAAAGACAAGGTATCATTGTGAGTTCCTGGCTGGCCTGGGACTTGATATGTAGACCAGTTACAGTCTTCCCGCCTCTGCCTCTTGAATGCTTTAGGACTACAGGCATGGACGATGAATCCCCCAATTTGTGTGATTCTTTTACCTTCAGTGCTTGGGATCGAACTTAGAGCCTTGAGTGTGGTAGGTGTTAACCACTGAGCTACACCACTGGCTCTTAGAGATCTAATGTTTCCAGTGGGTTACTGTGTGGCATTAGTCTAACAGGGACTGCGTTCTCACGTTATAGCAGACTTTATAATGTGTGTTGACGGGACTTACATAGTAAAATGCATTTCTGGACATCAGCTTCCCTTGTCACACTTTTCTCGAGGTAGCCAGGCACTGACCCTTCATTACCCACCCATTGATGTAGTGTACCCTGCTCTCAGTGTTGACGGAGAGAGAGGGAGGGAAGTTGCTTGCTCCTCTCCTTGCTGTCATTTTAGGAATGGAAACTGAATGGGAGAGAAGAGTTAGAGAGATGGCTTTTAGTTTTAAGACCAAGGCAGACACATTCTAGAGAGACACTAAAAAGACTAGGTGAACAATTCTGCATAACAGGTGGCAATTCTGTAAGCTTTACATGTAGAAATTTGCCATGTAGGATTTTTAAAATACTTCTCTCTGATTCCTCTCTGACTCTGTTCATTTGCAGTGAAGAGCCACTATTGTTTTATTAAAACCATGCATAGCTCTCTGTGTGTGTGTGTGTGTGTGTGTGTCTGTCTGTCTGTCTGTCTGTCTGTCTGTCTGTTTTGGAGACAGGGTCATATACCACCAAGCCTGGCCCTATCTATATAGTATATATAATATATGTTATTAATATATCAATAGGTATAAACTTTAATAGATATCTAATGAATATATTAATAACTAATTGGGTGGTCAAGAGATTTCGTTGTTTTTCCTTATCTGCCTGGCTCCTTGATGGAGCTAACCAAAACTGTAATTGTACTGTAGCTTTCTCTTTCATAGGAGAGGGATAGCTCTTTCCCCAGTTAACCTCTTAAAAGGAGATGAGGAGCGAGCTGCTGACTTAGTAGGACAATTTCAGCTAGCTTCTGCAGCAGCTGTGGAACAGAGGACTCATCAGCCTAGACTTGGGAGTCCAGAGCTGCTTGATCTGTTGGGATAGGAAACCAGGGTTCTACGTCAGGCACGGTGATGTCTGCCTGTAAATCTGTCACTCAGAAGGCAGGAGCAGGTGGATGTTTGCAAGCTAGAGGCCAGGTCTAGTGAGTAGTCCCAGAGCAGAGGCTGCAGAGTGAGACCCTGTTTCAAAAGAAGTTGGGGTTCCAGTTTAACTGTTTCTGAAGGGCATTGCCTAGGAGCTTTTTATAAGGGGACCAGGGTGGCAGCCCGTTTACATCATCTCTTGGATCAGTCTTAGGTTTGCTGTCGAGTGCTTTGGATTTCCTGCCCCAGTGGGGAAGGGCTGTCTACAAGTAGCTTCATGACATTTGTCTAATCAGTTCTGACTGCTACATGTTTGTAATTTACAAGGTAATTATTACACTAACAGGATCTAGGCATTTGCAGCTGAGTTTTGAGGAATTTCAAACCTATGCCAAACAGCTCAGCCGATTGATGTGTGCAGGGTTGCATGGCACAGTTACCCTGTCTGAACTAGAACTCAAGTTGTCTGATGTGGCCAGCTCATTGACTTGAGGCTCAGTAGTCTTTAGTTGGAATTGTGCTTTCAGAATTACAGATCAGTTCAAACCATATTACATTTCTTTCTCTTTCCTCCTCCTCTTCTTCCTCTTCTGCCTCCTCCTCTTCTTCTTCCTCCTCTTCTTCCTCCTCCTCCTCTTCTTCCCCCTTCTCTTCCTCTTCATTCCCCCTCTGGCCCCTTCTCTCTTTGGAGGCAGGATCTAACTTTGTAGCCCAGGCTGGCTTTAAACATTCCTGCTTCAGCTTTCCAGATATGGAGATTATAGGTCTACAAGTCATATGACTCTTCTTGGTGAACTGACTGAATGAACCTGCGTTTCAGTTACTGGTTATGGTTCATGTAGAGAAAACCACTATTGGCAAGCTCCATGCAAAGTGTTTCTTTTTTTTTTTTTAACTTAAAAGATGGTGAAGGAGGAAATACAATATTTATACAATAACACTCACTTTTTTTTCTACCCTGGCCCTGCTCTCCCGTGAGCCACTCCAGGCTCATTTTTGAGTGACATAGGAGTTTTGACCTCATGACTATCCTGTTTGTTCCATTGATAAACGTGATCATGAGGCCTTTTAACAGTGTATTCTGACTAAGGGAATAAACCAACTCCCAACCAAACGGAATCTCCCTTCAATCCTATTAAGCAGAAAATGCCCCTGAACGCCAGTATATGAAAATGCTTTTCTAGGATGAGCCCAAACCATTTCATCCTCCAAATAAAATCTATCTGCTCGCACTTAGATTGTTCAAAGGCAGATGGTAAGCAATTGAAACAGAGAGGCAAGCTGGCAGAAGGAAAAATAAAACCACAAATATCTGTACATGAAGGTGATCTACGCTCTTGCCAACCCCCCCTTCAGCTTCGTTAGCACGACAGCATAGCAGTTAAGTAGCATGGGAATTCAGACTCATATGGCTAATACAGTTGTCCTCTGCTAATGGGGTGAAACAAAGCCTGTGTATGATATACAGGGCTGTTCATCAGAATGCAGAGCTAAAGGAGTTTAAGACATTATTAGGAGAGCCCAGACTCTCTGAGGCAGATAGCTACCTTATTGACACCTCTGCTCCCCACCCCATTTTAATATAATAATGGGACCACTGGCATGAAATACTTGGTATTGTCCAGGTACCAAGTCTTCCAAAAAAGAACCATGCAACAGTATTCAGCTTCTGATTGGCAGCACAGTGCCCTCGGGTTTCGAAAAGGAAGGTGATGACAAGCACATTAGAAAAGTCCAGAGGGATTGTTGGATGGGGAATCCTTCACTGAATGCCAGGAGTGACAGTGTTTGTCATCTGACTTTTGTGGCAAGGCCACATGGTGCACAGGACCCTAGGCCTTGTCACTGGATGACCTCTCATGCTTCTAAAAGTCTGTCCCTTCTTCTTAACCTTGAATTTGAGCAGTCAGGGACAGAAGGGAAAAGGGAGAGCAGTTCAGTGGGGCTGGGTGTTTAGTTGCAGCAGGGCCATCTGTGGCCGGGTGGTGCCAACTGCGGTGTTCTGAGGGTGTGTGAATGAGGGTGTCGATCCAGACTGCGGAAGGGGCAGCTCACAGAGCAGGTGGGTGTGGTGGAGGAGGAGGGGATTTGGTGGCAGGATGTGAGATGAGTTGACTGGGCTGGGAACCAGTCTGGGGATGTACACAAGGAAGAAAATGAAAAGACTACAGAGAGGGGGCTGATGCAGGGGAGAATTGACTGCAGGCTGGAATCGAAGGTTTGGGTTTCCACAGGCAATCACTTTTGGGATAATACACTCCAGTGGCAGAGCAGACACTCTAGATGAGGGGTGTGTGTGTGTGTCAATTTTCAACTTGATATAGTAAAAGAGTCACATGGAAAGAGACTTTCAGTGAGGGATTACCTAGATCATGTCGAGACTGTTTCGGTCTTGATCATCTTAATTGGAATATCTACCTTGAAAATGGCTAGTACTGTTCCTGGGTTTTAGGCCCTGAACTGTGTAAGGGAGAGAGAAAGCTAGCTAAGCACTAAGTACATGTGCATTCATATTCGTCCTCCACTGTGGTTGTGATGTACCGATGATCCCAAACTCCTGTTGCCATGGCTTCCCAGCATCCTGGGATTGTGAGCTAAAATAAACCCCTTCCCTCCTAAGTTGCTTTATGCCAGGGTATTTTGTCACAGCAACAAAAAGAAGACCAAAACAAGGGGGGAGGCTGTGGAAAGGAGCAGTCTTATATAAAGAAAGAAGAGAGCACCAGGCCTAACCCTTAGACTTCAAGAGGTCATTCAGAGTTCATATGCGAAGTATCCTTGAAGTTGTGATTAAAGAAACTATGCTGGCTGGGTGGATGCATTCCTTCAGGAGCCCCATCCCTCCAAATAGTATAGTTGTAGGTCCATAAACACTGGCCACGTTCCTCGTAAGGGAAGTTGTCTCATTGGTACATCTTACTGTGTTTTCTTGGGAAGTGGGAAGCTAACGGGCCTGTGTTTGATCTTGACTGATGATGCCAGTGACTCATGTTAGAATAGATGGTTTCTTTACTTCATTCCATCCAGGCTCAGTCCTAGATTGGAGAGGATGATCTAAGTGGAGTTTAAGGAGCAGACTAACAGAGTTTAAGGGACAGGACTTAGATGAGGTGTGAAGTCAGCTCCTAGCAGGTGTACTTCTACTAGTGCTGGCCCCCGACAGACAGTTTCCTCTAGAGCAGCGTCTACTCACTCACTGCCTTTCTCTCAAGTACATAGAGTGATGCATATTGGACACATCCTTGGCCTGCACCTTGGGGACAGGCAGACTACCCCAGCAAACAATGCACGGAATTCAGCTCACAATAAAGAACAGCCTGTGCGCGTGGCCAGATCGTGTGCTTCCTTCCTGTCCCGCCTGGGGTTTTGAGAAGTTCTTGCTTATGAATTCCACAGGCTACGGGACACAGCTTATAAACTGACAGGACATTCAGATGGATGTGTGGAGGAAGAGGGAAAGCAGAGATTCTGAGCCAGGGAGCAGATGGCTGGCCTATGACCTACGAAGGGACATCTATCTCTAAAAGTTAAAATGCAACCGCTATTTCTTTTACGTGAAGTTTGCATTAAGGGGTGCCCAGTCTCCAAGGTCGAAAATTCTAGAACTGATACTTCCCTTAAGGGTCTACTGTCCTAGAGAACATTATGTGTCTCTTGCTCTGAGTCTATGCAAAAAGAACCTGAGAATTTTCTCTGCTCAGCCCCATGTGTGACCCTTTCCAACTGTGCAGTGGGGTCAGAGCCCAGGGGATTTTATAGGTTTGTTTTTGGTGTTTTCCCATCGTGACCCAATTGTTCAGTCTTGCGTTTGAGAGACAGCTGTTTTCTGATCTTCTTTTCAAGGAAAGCTTGTTCTGTGGATGGGGTGGCAGGGACCTGAAGGAGTAGATGCTTATGAGGTCTGTTTCTGAATCAACCAAATCCTTGCTTCCCTAAGGGAAGGTAGGGGCTTATTGATCACCTGATGATGGTTATACCCCCCTGTCATTGTTTGTTGAAAATACTTAATGTGCTGTGGTTTGGGTAGGCAGAGTTGGCTCTTCATCAGCTCATGGGACCAGCTAAACCATACATACATACGTACGTACATACATTTGTAAGATATATTTGTAAGTAGTTGTATATGCTACAGACAAATTGATTAGGTCTCATTCCCAACCTGCAAAAGTTTATTATCACAAGCAAGGTGAACAATAAGAGGAAGATTGACCGTGTGGTTTATAGGTTGGTGTGTGTGTGTGTGTGTGTTTTATAGATAGGTGTGTGAGTGTGTGTGCATACTTGTGCATGGGTGTGTGTGCGCATGTGTGCATGTGTGAATGTGTGAATGTCTGAGGAACACTTGCTCTGTGTGTATGTGGAGGCCAGAGGTAAACGTGGAGTCTCTTTCTCTTTCACTCCACCTTTTTTCGACACAAGGTTTCTCACTGAACTGAGGCTTGCTGTTTCAGCTAGACTGGCTGACCAGTGAGTCCGGAAGAGCTGCCTGTCTTCCTGTTCCAGCTCTGGGTCACAGGTGTGTACTACCACGTCCAGCTTTTCTGTTGATACTGAGAATTTGAACTCGGGTCCTCTTGCTTATGCAGTGGTCACTTTACCCATGGGACCATTTCTCTAGCCCCTGGACTTTTATTTTATTGCCCTTGAACATATATACATCTTCCAAGTATGACTAATTTCAGAATTGCCCAGAAAACATTTGAAGACTTGTAGAGATCACCCTTTGCATTCTGTTATAAAGTTCAGAAAAAAAGGAAGGTAGGAAAGAAAAGGGGATCCTGATAATCTTTAAGGTTTGGTAATAACACACATAAAGAATTGTGTGTCGCCTAGTGTGGGCTGTCTACACATGCCAATCCTTTTAAGCTTCATGATGTATTCTCTAGTTAGCTACTGTGTAGTGTCTCTATAGTATACAGCCAAAGGAGGTGTTAATATAAAATAAGGCTTGGATTTTTTCCCCCATAGAGTAGAAATAATGAAACACTGCTGATAAGCACACACCACTGAAGGGAAGTTGCAGGTTCCCATCTCAATCCTTGCCTTATGTTTTCTCACTGGTCTATAGCCCCTGTTCGTATCACTTTCCCCACTCGTGTGGAATGGTCTCATCCTGGGTAATGCTTTTGGAGGTGAATACATACAGTGATTGGAAGGTGAGCTGTCACAGAAGGTAATGAGATGGCACAAGAATCTGACATCTTTTTCTCAGTCTAGTCTCAACAGAGAAACGCCTCCCTAACCCTTGGCATTGTTGCCTGCAGTCTGTCTTCATTCCCTCCTACACTCTGGTTCAAGTCCCAACAAGGCTGCTCAGCCCCATACAGTACACTTCTACTCACTTCTCTGGCTCTGCTTCTCATCTCTTTCCTTTGGACTACCTTTGCCCATGCCAGCTCTCCACGAAGACGCTTCTCCTGGAATTTGCATGTGCCGTTCTGTGGGGCCCTTCTGTCTTGTCTTCTCTCAAGTGACTGCCCATTTCTAGGTCTTATCTCCCAGGAGTCTGAACTCTAGTGTGAGAGGTACTTGCATTTCTCCCCCTCCCCCGTTTTGTTTCTGGTACTGAGAATTGAACCTAGGACTTTGCATATACTGAGGAAATTCTCTACCTCTGAGCGGTATCTCTAGTCTCTTCCACTGTCCCCTCTCACTTTATTTTGAGACATTATCTTGCTATGTTGCCTAGTCTGGTTTCAAACTCACTCTGTAGTCCAGGCACGTCTTGAACTCAAGAAATCCTCCTGTTTGAGCCTTGAGAGAAGCCATGTTCATAGGCAGGGTCTCCTTACATACTCCAGGCTAGACTTGAACTCACCATCCTTCTGACTTAGCCTCCTGAGTTGTGGAATTGCAAGCATGCATCACCACATCTGGCCCGGATACCCTTCTTACATGCTGTCTATAGCACCCAGTTCGAAGCTTCTAGCACATTCTTTTTTAGTATCTTACTTCCACTCCTTCATGTGATCCTATCAGGTCAAGATCCCTTTTGGTTTTGTGCTTATAGCCACAAAATTAGACATAAAACTGACATTTCATATATATTTGTTGAAAGAATGAGCGTGTCTAAAACAGATTATGGGGATTGGTATGATGGATGGTTAATCGGGTAAAGGGGCTTGCTGTTTAAGCCTCATGACCCGAGTTCAATCCCCAGAACCCACGTAAAGGAGGAAGGAAAGAGCCGACTCCACAACGGTATGTGCAATGGCACATCAGTCCCACCTTCGTGGCACACGTGGGTGTACACACACACACACACACACACACACACACACACCCCAAATCAAATACAAGAGAACATGGTAAAAATTACAGATGTCGTGTGGCTCTGAGGCTGATGGTGTCTTGGGCTCCAGGACTCAGCCCAGATAGATGTTAATGAGAGTAATGCCTGTTTGCAGCAAGGCCGGCTATAGTGGGGACTTTAGACGTTTTCTTCTGCAGAGAGACACAGTGTGTAGTTTTAAATTTTCACTTGTGAATTCAGATTCTTGAGTTGTCCATGAGAGGCACTGGTGTGGTTCTCAGACCAAGTTTCTGCTTCTCGTTAACTGCTGACCAAATCAATTAAAGGAAGGTCTTTCTTATCATTTGCTTCTCCTCGCTACAAGCACACCATGGCTCCCAGCTTGGTTTTGTAAGACAGGGAAACAGATCACAGATCAATTCTGCCTGCTGCCTCTGAAAGGGGAGAGGAAGATGTATGGGTCTGGCTCTGGTCTGAACCTTTCTCTGCTCTCTCTCTCTCTCTCTCTCTCTCTCTCTCTCTCTCTCTTGCTTTGTCATCCTTTCTCCTTGCTCCCTCCCTCTGCCTATTATCTGAATAGAACCAGAACTAAAACCCCAAGTTACTTCCTGCCCTGAGTAGTAAAACATACACATATAGTAAATACATATGTACATATGGGCATTCATACATCCATACTGCCTTTGGCCTGTTAGGACAGCCCCACGCAGAGACTTACACAGAGACTGTTTGTTTAGCAGATACATGCCAGCTACTCTGAATCCTTCTTGTTTTGTGGTCCAGAATGTAGCCAGAAGTACATGGGCTGTGTAAAGTAGCCTAGTGACGCAGATTAGTTGGACAAACACTCAAGGAATTCCTGTGATGTGCTAGGTATTGAAATTACCAGTGACAAATACTTGACATAAACAACTTGAGGGAAGAAATGTTTCTTAGGGCCTGGGGTTTCAGAAGTGTCAGTCCATCTTGGTCGGAACTCTGTGACAGGGCAGGGAACCAGAGAGCAAGAATGAAGGGTTAGCTACTTCTGTTTCTCCCCCTTTCATTCCATTAGGGCCCATAGCTTATGGGATGTTGCTGCCTGGATCTGAGATGGGTTTTCTCTTCAAGTTGATGCTCCCTAGAGACACAGCCTCACAGGTGCACCTGAAGATGTGCTTAGATGTCTTCCAGGTGTTTCTGAGCACTGCCAGTTTGACGATCAAGATTAACCATGGCACAAGGGGAAGTGAAGGGCCTCTGGTGTAAGAGGCTGGCTGTGGAACATGGCCAAGCTAGTGCTATTGGCCCTTAGAGAAATAGTTTAACGTCAAGAGAAATAGTTTAACGTCATGAAACTTCTCCCTTCATGGAACTTCCTGTTCCCTAACTGCAAAATGAGGATGGTAGCCTCAAAGAGTCTAGGCCAAGAACTTCCACCAAATTCTCTCTGGCTGATATCTGTATATTTCAGGGCAGTGGCTTCTGCCCTGCCTGACCTCCTCTGGTAAGGAAGTGCCCCCTCCTCTGGCTTATGCTGTGGTGTTTCCTTCCATTTTTCAGGCTTCATTTACCTATGCCAGGATCTATGCCAGTGGGCACCATATACTTGCTGTTAACCAACAAGGACGTTGAACGGCCAAGTACCATGCCTGTCACATTGCTATTGCAAGGACTTGATCAAGGAAACAATGTAAAAGCGAGGGTGTTTAGAGGTCCTTTGAGGATATCCTGGCATACCCAGTTTTAGTCTTCATGCCAGTGTGATGACTTTTGGTCATGGCTACTAATCTACTACCCCAGGTAATAAAATCTGTTGAGGGCAGGGAAGATGTACATGCATTTAATCTGGAGCTCGGTACAGTCAGGGCATGGTTTCATTAGTGACCAAAGCTCACGATAGTAGTTTTTCGCCTGTTTTCTGCAGTTCACATGGTGGTACCTTCTTCATCCTTGCTTCCTGTTCCCTCGTAGAGAGAATAGTTTCCAAATATCTTAGGATTGTTTTTTCTGTTCCGACTATATCTTGTTCATTTAAAAAAAGAATGATATGCATCATTGTATTGAGGTTCTCCAGAGAAAGAGAACCAGTACATTTTATGCTATTAATTCATACATCAGTTAATTAATTAAGATGCATTAGCTCACATGATTGTGGAGGATGAGGGGATGTGTCCTGTGATTTTTCTGCTGTCTTCAGGCAGGCGCCCAGTTGTGTAATTCAGTCACAGTCTAAAGGCTTGGTTACTCAGGTTGCTGGGGACTAGCAGATAACATGAGCTATCCCAGCTCAAACTGTGGAGCAGGAGGGAAAAAGCCATAACTGATGCATTCTTCCTTTTTCTACTTCATGTTTTCCAAGCCTCAGGGGACTAGCTCATGCTGTCCTCACGAGGAAGGGCATTACTCCCGAGTCTACTGCTTCAAATGCTAAGATTACCAGGAAACAGCCTCAGAGAAGAATTCTGAGATAAAAGGAACCTCGTGATCCAGGAAAGAGCATATGCAAAATTAGCACAGGTATTAATGTCACCTGGGTGGAAAGTCATGTTCTGGCTTTGTGAGTGTGCGTGTGTTTGTGTATATGATATGTGCATGCACACACACATAGGGTTAAGAATTTTAAGACAGTCTGAACGTGTAGGAAGGAAAGATCTAGCGTTAACATCAGGTTTTCCTTACACATGTCTTTGACTCTGTTGAGATTAAAAGGTGGGTAGTTGTGTGTAGTCTCCTTGGAGTAAGGTAGAGTACTTTATGAATGATTGAAGGATTGAATGAAGAAGAACATGACTTCTTCCCACAGGTTTTTTCTGCCTAGGTCCCCCGGCCCAGGAGACACTCATTCTCTCTCCTTCTGGACAGACTTGCTACCAAGTTCACACTAGCATGTTAAACGGCCTTGATTCTTCTGAAGCCTATAAAGGTGCTTTTAAAAATGGGGCCACTGTGGGACCTGACCATTCTTGTCATTCTCCTTTCTCTTCCCTTCGGGAGATGGCACATTTAGAAAGAGTAAGTGGCGTCTGATGCTTTGTGTCTTTCACAGGCCACCTATCAAAGCGAGAGACAGGCAGTTCTTACATGCGGACTTGCTTGTTGTATTGGGTGTTTTTGGTTGTTGTTTTGTTTTGTTGTCAGCTTGACACAAGCCGGTGCCTTTTGATAAGAGAGAACCTCAACCAAGAAAGTGTTCTCATCAGCTTGGCCTCTGGGCAGGCCTAGAAGGGCTCAGTTTACTGTGAGCCGTAACCCCATTGCTAGGGATGTGGTACTGGGGTGTTGACACAATACTTCTCCATGGCCTTTGTTTAGTCTCTGCCTCCGGATTCTTGGATTCTTGACCGGCTTGAGTCAAGTTCTGATTTGAGTTCCTGCCTCTGTCTCTGAATGGTGTGCTCAAGTGACTGACTGTAACCTGTAAGCCAAATAAACCCTTTGTCTTCGAGTTGGTCAGTGTTTTATCACAGCAGTGGGAAGCAAGCTAAGGCTACAATGAGCAGCTCACACTTGTGCTGGCCTCCATCATTCTGACACCTTCAGTGTTAACACACGACAGGCGTCCCCACTGAGGTACTCTTCCGAGTGTACCAGGATCTCTGCATTTCTTCGACATTAACACAGTGCTGTTAGCGTGGCTGGGAATCAAGCCTCGGTTAAGCTATTTCCCGGTGTCTTCTGGTTTATTTGTGAAGTTGAGAGATGAACCTTTCAGTTCTCGGGCTGTAAGGGTGTTTTGACCCCTGCAAGGATGTGGGTGAAGTTTTAATCTTTCATACCTTCTTCCAAGGAACATCCAGGTCATCTTAGTTATGACTCAAAATACCCTGCACTGCGATGGTTCTTGTAGAAATAAAGAAATTATGTTTAAAGAGGCAATCCATCAACTTAATTCAAACTTAGGAATAATAAACTAAAAACCAACTTAATATATAATTTACCATTATTGGGTTTTTGTTTGTGTTTCCTTTTGAGACAGGGTCTCATGTAGCCCAGGCTGGCCTTGAATGTAGCTGAGGATGACACTGAACTTCTGAATCTCTGGCCACTGCTACCTGAGTGCTGAAATTAGAGATGTTCACTTCCATGGCTGGTTTATGTAATACTATGTCTCAGACCAGGGCATTGTACATTCTAGGCAAACACTCTGAATTAGTTACCTTTTCATCCCTTTTCTATATTTTGTGTGTGTGTGTGTGTGTGTGTGTGTGTGTGTGTGTGTGTGTATTTGTGTGTGTACCACAGCAGGTACATATGGTGGTCAGTAGCCCAGGCTGGCCTTCATTTCATAGGAGTCCATTTGCCTCAGCCTTCCAAATTCTGGGCTTATAATCATGAACCAACACACATAACAAACATTTTGTCCTCTGTGTCGCCCCCATTCCCCCCCACTCCGAGCGCCCTTTCTAAGCTGCTTCTGGTAGTAGAGGATTTTTGCTTGCTTGCTTTTTTGCTAAGAACCTCTCCCTCCCTTTGTGCAGCCCCTGACATCACCCTCCAGGGTTCATGCTATATGCTCAGTCAGGGCAGGAAGTACTCTGGGTTGATTTTCTTGCAGGCAGTGATTAACGTCCTCCATTGAGGACTTGTTTAAGGGCTTGTTAAAATGATTACCTATCCCTGTCTCACCTTCTTGCAGCAGAGAGATCTGCTTAGAACCTAATTAGAGCATATCCCAGTGGCGTTGGTGGGCTCCTCCCCCATGTACTCTGACCACATCTGTATTCTCACAGCGGTAGCAGACAGTTACTGCTCATGACAGGGGATGGCCACAGAGAAGGCACTTCTTTCCCTGAAGGCTTCTTTAAGGGTTTCACTCTTTCTCACCCCTGCAATCTTTGTCTGCTCCCCTCCTTACGTAAGTCTTTGAGAGATGGAACTGTAACTGAGCTTTACAGCCATTTTAAGCATTCCTGGGGCTCTGGGTTCGGTTCTCAGCTCTTCAGAAACACAAGGCAAAGAACGGCATGGCTTACTTTTGGATCCTGAGGTGGATATAAGGGAAGCTGGGGTACTTTAAAACCACCGTAGTCTGGTCAGTGCTTCCTGGTGGCATTGGCAATGAGACCCTGGTGGGAGATTCTTTCCTGCATCCCCCGGAAATGGATTTCTTCCTATTAAAGATATGGCTGGTGTCCCTACCATGTATGTCGGTGTTGACGATGGCCATTTGTCACCCTCTGGCCTCCGTAGCAGCTGGAACACCCTCTAGCCTATTGGGTGTATTTACTTTTTAGGGTAGTTTTTGTTTAGCTTGTATACTGAGTGGTATACACGGTCCTACTTTCTTTATTCTCGATTATCTGAACAATCTGTCTTTCCTAGCTTTTCAGCAAACATCAAGTTAGCTATTTATAGTTTCTAAAATGTCATGACGTTTCTTCTGTGGTTCGTGTTTCTTGCTTGTTTGTCTGTTTCTGTTATGTGTTTAGTGACCTGTGAGATGCTCAGAAAAGCAGGAGATAGGAATGGAAGCTTCTGATCATGGTGCTCCATTCCATCCACGGACCAAGGACCACAGATCACGGGCCAATGAGCAGATCTTTGGTGCATTATTTTTTGTTTACATTCATTGTATCAGCTAATTGTTTTCTTTAAAATAAAGTTAAACTAGGATTTAAAAAAGTATAAACTCATTATTTTACTAACTGCGTTTACCTAATTTTTTTCGTGACCCCAGACTGTGACCGTTTTTGGGCTCCAATGTCTGATGTCTTTTCCACTACATCACATGACTTTTTCATTAATTTGTGGTCCAAGGCTGGAGAGAGGAAGGGAACATACCTGTCTCAGGATTTCTTTTTAAGTGTGACTTTTACTTTCTGTCCCCTTTGCTTCTCAGGAAACTTAGAGCAGACTGTGGGCCCGAATTTAGAGTTTGTTTTCCCAGAAATGTCACTAGACTATAAACTCAGAAACAGTAAACTCAGAAACAGATTGCCCCAAGAAAAATTCCCTAACGAGTTGTTATTTCTCTTCTTATGTCATCTTTTCTTTTGTAAGATTCTGTCTCATAACATAACTTCACAGTGTCCTCAGGCTTCCTGACTAGAAACAGTCTGTTAGGAAGAGAGTTGGTAATTAATTCAATGGATGCACATTACCTCATGGACAGACATCTGTCATGGACGTTGCCAGCTGAGTCAGGAGTGGTCCATGGATGTTGGTCCTCCATGTAGGGAGGTTTAGGAATGATGTGACAAATCGGTTTTACCTGTGCTTCTGTTAATGCAAAATGACACAACACCAGCCTTAGCATCATATGTACCCCGAGCTCTTTCAACAACTAAACAGTAACAACAGGTGACAACTGGGTCTTTTTATTATCAGCAGACAGATTAGTTCTAACAGTCCATGGTATCTCATCTCTGGTGGTTTTTGAATCGTTGCTTCTTGATAAGTCAAATGAGCATCTCGTTTCATTTATTATTTCTTAAGAAAAGGTTTTACTTTGAGTGTGTTTTGTGTATGTGTGCCATGGGAGTGGGGGGAGAATGAATGAATGAATGAATGAATGATTGAATATGGACCCTTGTGTACTCTTGTTTGCTTTTGGAGTTAGAGAACAAATTTCGTGTACAAAATGTTCTCTTTCCACTTAAAAACAACAACAACAAAAAAATTAGTAATTTGTCTCCCTTCCTCTGCATCCTCTGCTCCCTCCTTCCCTTCTCTCCCTCCCTCCTCTCCCTCCTTCCCTTTCTCCCTTCCCTCCCTCTCTTCCTTTCCTCCCTTTTTCTCCTCCCTTCTTTCTTCCCTCCATCCATCCTTCTCTCCCCTGCTCATGTATGCGTGCACATGTCCCCTTCTAGTTTTTTTTTTTTTTTTTTTTTTTGAGGCCGAGCCTCTCTTACTGTTTCTGCTCCTGTACTGCATACAAGAGTTCCCCGCCGAGTCACCTCTGCCTTCTGTCTCACAGAAGGGGATGCTGGGAATAAGATTGCACACACTAGCCACTGCATCCAGATTTTAAAAGTAGGTTCCATGAATTAAATTCATATGGTCAGAATTGGATGCCATGCACTTTTCCCCATGGGGCCATCTTGCTGGCCCAAAACATCTTGTTTTAGTTAATTTTAATACATCCTTGGGTTTGGTTTTTTTTTTTTTTTGTCCCTGTGATATTTTGCTAATGGAATTTTTCCATCCTGAGACAAATACATTTTTATTATTTAGCTTTAAAACATTTCCACATATATTCAGAAGCAATACGGATGATAGATACACTTCACTCAGCTCTGACAGTTACTGGTGCGTGACTAATCTCGCCCTATGCCCTTCCACCCTTTGCATCCTTCCACTAACTTGTTATTTTATAGTACTATATAAATCCCTTGTAATTCCACCTATAAACACTTAAATATGTCTTTAACATCCTTTAAAAACAAACAAAATGCCATCATTACAACTAACAAAGCTAACAGTAATTTCTTCATATTATCTAATTACTACCTAGAGTTCAAATGTAACATCTAGATGGATACAGAGTGTTCAACTAGTAAAACGTAGTCTGTAGCTTTCAACTTGCACACGAAGCTAAGTGAAATTAAAACACAGTTTGCTAGCAATCAGGGCTCTCGGAGAAACACACTGGGTCATGTAAATATGACCTTAGACATGCCTGCTGCTCCTCTCTGTAGTGTGCCTCGAGAGGTTCTAAGAATGGAGCCTGAGCCGGGCGGTGGTGGCGCACGCCTTTAATCCCAGCACTGGGGAGGCAGAGGCAGGCGGATTTCTGAGTTCGAGGCCAGCCTGGTCTACCAAGTGAGTTCCAGGACAGCCAGGGCTACACAGAGAAACCCTGTCTCGAAAAAAAACCAAAAAAAAAAGCCCCCCCCCCCCAAAAAAAGAGAATGGAGCCTGAGAGCTGAGGTGAGCTGAGAAGGTGGCACTTGCTGTGTGGAGTTTGGACTGTCATTTATGTCGGCAAACTTTTGTCCTGCTTAGTGCAGAGAGCCATCATTACTGCATGGTGATCTTTGTGCTAATTCATGGTTGAGTTGTCTATCAATTATACCTCTTGGATATTTAAATATCCAACTTCCCTCTTGGATATTTAATATGATGATAATAATAATAATAATAATAATAATAATAATAATAATAATAAATAAAATAATGAACATCCAGGATTCCTTTCATAAGACACCAGTCCCATAGGGCACAACTCTCTGTGCCTATGAGAAGAAAGACTAATTTCTCAGCACATCTTCCTTCTTGGATTTGGGGCACTTCCTGATTCTTTCTGGGTAAAAGTGACATTTCCCCCCTTTCTCGTGACTTTTAATACTTCTTCTCTGGGTGAGAACCAGGAAGTAGGAAATGAGCATCTAAAACCCAACACTGCATTTTCTCACGCACGTGAATGTTTCTGTGGCTGGTGAAGAGAAGGGAGGGTCCACAAGAAAGCTGGTCTTTATCAAATTTAATTTAAATGCAGTAGCAAATAGCAGTAGAGTCTTGTCTTAATCTTTTCTGTAGCAAAGATAAAATGGGTTATTATGCTCATATAATTGAACGAAAGTAGATGATCCCAGCCTTTGTCTTCTCAGCATTGAGAGGGGAATGTGAAAGAAGAGTCCTCACATGTACACGGAGCCCTCTCAGCCCTTCTCCAGACACAGCCAGCCATAGTCAGACTAAACATTTGCAGACTTTTCAGAGTCCACAGTGGAAGCTTTTGTTGATTGTCATATTTTTCAGCTTACAAGAAAGTCTTCAGATACAGTATTCATCGCTGACGTTAACCCGAAGTATAATTCCTCCATGTTTGTTATCTGCGATGGCTCCTGGTTGTATAATCTGAGCTATGATTCTTCCTCATTTGTCTGTGCCTCGCCAGCCTCTGTGATCTTGTTCTCATTTGCTAGGTGCCATTGGGGTTTTCTTCCTAGCAGGTGGACAGAACCTTAAAGAAAATTCACTTGGTCTTTGTCATCTCGGTTTCTCTATGGCCAGAGCTTCCAAGGGTAGACCAGATAACTACTTCTATCAGCCTGCCAGGAATTCATCATTGTGTCTCTTAGGAACCTTTTGTGACTTTCAGAGACCATTTTCACACCTTGATTTGTCAGAGGCTGTGTGAGATATTATCACAATGGTACACAGATTTCTCATCAACAGCGTGGTCTCCCTCAATTCTCAGTGCCTCTGATACTTACGAAAAAAATTTCATTTATTTAGTTTGGGGTGGGTATGGAGGTGGAGAGATGCATTCGTATACAGAGATCAGAGGATAACCTGTCAGTTTTTCCTTCCAGTATGTGAGTCCCGGGAATTAAACTCAGTTTATCAGGTGTGGCTGCAAATGTTTTATCCAATGAGCCATCTGTATACACCATACTCAACATTTAAATTTGCCAGTGATTTACTGAGACAGGGTCTAGTTCTGAAGCCCAGACTGATCTGGAGCTCATCATGTACCTCAGACTGGCCTTGCTCCTTTTGCTATTTTGCTTCTTAAATGTTAGGGTTGTACATTGTGTGCCAGCAGACCCAACATGACTTAAAAGGGCAGGGGGAGACAGGGGATAGGCTCACATATCCCCGGGCAATCAATTCCTTTAGCCAAGATCCTTACGTAGGAAAAAAATCATTAAATTAATGAAGCACTTTTGGACAAAGGATACCATGATTCTCATTGCTGTGAGGGTGTGAATCCATGCATTCCTGCATTTAGACATTTTGAAATATTGTCGACAAAGGGAAGCATGGCAGCGGTGGGTGGTCCTCAGCTTTAAGGAGTTTGCAGCCTGGTTGAGATAAGATGCCCTGTATAAGATAAGCCATAGTACAAAGAGATGTGGGATGAATGTGGAAGACTGAAGGACTTTAAAAGAAGTAGAGGGTTCTTCAAGTTAGGATAGGAAGCATAGCAAGAATGGCTCATACTTATTAAGACTGTGCTGCGTGCTAAGTACTGAGCACACATTCTGTGGGTGTTCGCTCATTTGATCTTTGTGTGATAATGTGTCAGCCATGCAAAACAGCTATTTCTCAGGCTCCTGCTTTACAGCAGCTCTGAAACTAAGCAAGGATAGTGAATGCATCCAAGGGGTGCTGGAACCTCTGCCAGGTTCTGGGTGCCTGATTCTAGAACCACGGTCATTTCAAAGCCAAAGAAAGAAGCCTAGAAAAACTTGACCAAAGGGAAACTTTAACCAAAGAAAGCAGATCATGCCCTGAAGCAAAGGCTACAGGGAAATATTTAAAGGGCCTCCGGTGTGGCCGAAGGCACTTGGACTTGATCCAGTACGTAGTTGGAGAACCAGTGAATGAACTTGGAAAGAAAATATCATGATTGCCCTGAGGGGACAGATGTCTCCATGTGTTGTGTGGCAGCCACTGGGATTAGAGCTTGGGCTTTCTGATCATTTCTGCTTACTCTCTCCTGTTTGTGTCCTTTTGACTTTCAGTTACCTTTTTCTCTCTTGGTCTTGCGGGATCAATAGCTCCCAGTTCTCAGTGACCAAAGAAATACGTGCACACTGTCCCTTTGGTTATTGGGGCTTCCTGAATAACCCTCAGGAGCCCAAGATTCTATTTCAGAAGCTGCCATGAACAGTAGAAGGTAAAAGCATAGTGTCCCTTTCAGGGGTCTCTGGGTTTGATGTAAAACAAACAAACAACTCAGATTTCAGGGCGACCTTAGGAATCCAGAAGGATGGTGACACATGGAGACCCTTCTAGGATAGTGATGGCCTCAGTTGTCCTAATGGGCTCACAGAAGGATCTCTGTCAACTAATGAAGACTGTGCTTAGGGACAGGTTAGGTCTGTAGCGATCACTTCCCACTTCATGGTGATTAATTTGCGATTTCAGTACAAGCCCCAAATCAATGTGTAACAGCAGCGGTGGCTCAAAGAAGCCAACGCTCAATATTAAGGGACACAGGGCTCCTGAAGAAAATGAGAAAGACAAGGAACAAAGGTTAGTTGCTACATCTATTTCTTTTTTTAGACAAAGAAAATAGGTGATGAAGAAATGTTCTGGCAAGATCTCACGAAGATCGTTTACAAGGAAGCTGGTCCAGGACTCATCCAGGCAGGAACAATTCAAGAAGAGTTGCTTAGATCGTGAAGAACATGTCAGAGGGAAACCTCTGTGTCCTTGAAGCTTTAAGGACAGTGCCCCGTTTTTCTAAAAGCTTTGTGTTGTATAGAGAATCTCTGTAGAGGCCAGAATCAATAGAGGAAGGTGCTGCTTTAAGTCAGAGTCCTGGGCTTAGGTGGGTGGGGCTTTGATTAGTTGCTTTCTGAGGCATGTTTTGAATAGTTAATGATACCACAAGGCTTTAAAAATTATTTTATTTACTATTATTGTGTGTCTGGTACGTGCGTTCGTGTGTGTGCACATATGATCGATGTATGTGAGGAAAGCAGAGGATTTCATTTGTGAG
This sequence comes from Rhabdomys pumilio, assembly GCA_030674055.1. NCBI lineage: Eukaryota > Metazoa > Chordata > Mammalia > Rodentia > Muridae > Rhabdomys > Rhabdomys pumilio. Next base: position 76,977,369 of record JANHMN010000008.1, on the reverse strand, counting down.
TTGGTCTTCTCTTTTCACTTTGACTTTGAGGCAGGGTCTCTCTTGTTTCTGCCATGCTGCATGTTCCAGGAGAGTTGGCTGAGAACCTTCAGGTGATTGTTCTGTCTCTGCCTCCTACCTCCCTGTGGGAATGTTGGAATTTCAGATGAACACTGCCAATCCTGGCTTTCTTAGATGAATCTGACTCATACCATTAGGTTTACATGGCAAGTGCTTTTTACCATCTTGCTGGTCCCATTCCCTGTAAACTTAGTAAACCATCCTGGTTTGGAACTCAGTGTATTTAGGAATGAGATTAAGGCTTGGCCCTGAGTGCTCTGTGATCTAAGGCAACTGAGATGTGTTTGGTGCCATCTTAAGCTCAGGATCCCCCTGCAAGAAAGAGGCAGCTGTGTGGAGTAGTCCCCTTTCAACTGGTCATCCAGTCACAGGCTGGTGAGTAAGTTAGTTAATGTTAGGATACACAGACACACACACACACACACACACACACACACACACTCACACACACACACACATCTAACACCATGTTACAATATTTGTAAAATATTTTTAATATTGGGCTTTTACTCAAAGAATTGGATTAGTGACAGTTTTACTTCATAATATTACTTAGTATAAAATATTTGATAAGCAACTTTTCAGTCAGTTCCATCAGCCATAATGGTTATAAGTGAGATGTCCTATTAATATAATTCATTTCTCTCTCTTCAAAAGATTGGAAGTCTGGCATGGTCAGTCTCTGGTCAGGGCCTCCTCTGAGCCCTTATATAGACTTAAATTCCTTTTCCCGGTGTCTTGTTTTATCAGCGCACAATACCTCTCATGAAGGTTCCACTCTTGTGGCTATTTCCTTTCCAGAGGCTCTGCCTTCCAGTGACATCATATTGAGTGACACGAGCCAATGTTATGGTGGTACACAGACTTCCCCAAGCCCCAGACAAAGCTAGGCTTTTGATAATAACTTAGGTCCGACCAGAGAGTGGTCTTCCTACACCTTCCTTTGTCAGCCTAAGGTGACCATGTGGATCCTGGACATCTCTCTTCCCACCTCTCCCTCCCTCTCCCACTCAAACCTTTCCCCCATTTATATATAGTCCTAAAATGGGCATCTTAAAAATATAGAACATAGACCTCAAAAGGCATGCACAATATATATTTAATTTTAGTAGTCCTCGCATTTTATAAAAACTGCACCAGACCCCGTGTATAAATTTCTGAGCCTTATTTTATTTTTTTAATTTTTAATTTTTTAATTTTTTTTGTTTTTCCAGATGGAGTTTCTCTGTGTAGCCCTGGCTGTCCTGGAATTCACTTTATAGACCAGGCTAGCCTTGAACTCAGAAATCCACCTGCCTCTGCTTCCCAAGTGCTGGGATTAAAGGCGTGCACACCACCACCGCCTGGCTGTTTTTTTTTCACTGTTAAGTTCATCTTCGTCTTTTCCCATCACCGTGGCTCACTTACATGTCTGCCTGCACTGCTCTGTGAGCATGCTCAGTTTATCCTTTTACTTTGTTACGTTGGTTTTTACTAGTCAGTTGATGGGCATTCAGCTTGGTAGTAGTGTTTGGCTGTCGTAAACGAGTTCGCTATATGCATATTCATATACACACACATGTCCATGTGTCTGTGTAAGAGACATATCTTTGTACCTGTGGGTGCATCATTGGGAAGCAACAGTAATACTGTACTCCAGGAGGGATTTGTGGGAAGCCCAGCAGAGACAGATCTATAGAACTTATTTCAGCCTGGTGTGAAGAAGTGTGTGAGCTTTGTAGATGAGACTCTTTCTTACGTGCTTCTGTTTCTTCTCTCAACTTCTAAGCCTTCTTCAGTGCTTAGAAGACAGCTATGGGTATACGGCAGGTGCTTATTCTCAACATGATTTTGGTGACATCAGTGCTTGCTGATGTCATGGATGTTAAAGTCCTCAAACCTAAAACCGTGTGCTCCGCATTACCATCATTTGTTCTTGTGAAATCGAATGGATCATTGCATTGCTTTGTGTAATATCTCCTATGAACTAGGCAGACACAGTCTTCATAAGACTGGCTTCCTGCCCTTTTATGAGCTAAGCTGCGCATGGTGGTACACGTTTGTAACCCCAGAACTTGGCAGGCCAAATTAGAAAGATAAGGAATTAAAAAACAAGCCTGGGCCACTTGAGACTCAGACAAACAAACAGACAAACCCTCCTCCCTTTAAAAAGATGTATTTTCTTTTTAATTATGCATATATGCATGTCTTTGTGTGTGAGTGTTATGTATATCCACAGGTGCTTATGGAGTCCAGAAGAGAGTACTGGATCCCCTAGAACTGGAGTTACAGGTGGTTGTGAGCTAGCTGCCTGACGTGGGTGCTGGAACTAGACTTCGGTCCTCTGGAAGAGCAGTGTGCATGCTTAACTACTGAGCTGTCTCTCCAGACCCAACAAGCATCCTTTCGATCCAGTCACAAGAGGGTACATTCAAGTGGAAAATTGTCATGCTATGTGTTCTACCATTAGGTCATTGGAAGAGAAGGCTTACTGAGGAGAAAATGGGGTGTCAGTGTGAGAGCTGATAATTGGAGGAATGTGAGCTCACAGACAGCGAAGGGAGGCAGGTAGGGCAGAGTGTTTTAGAGATGTAAGAGGCAGGGGAACATGGCACACCTAAGTTATAGCGTGTGATTGGCATTGAGCAGAATATACCACGTACTGTTAAGTAGACGTAGCTGAGCTAATCCAAATGCCATTCTTGAGTCTGTGTCTTTCCAGTTTGGGGACTTATAGATCAACCACTTATTTTTACCCATTTCCAGTGTCTGTTTTATAACTTGGTCTTTTAGGTCTATGACACTCAGGGCCAATCCTCACACCCTCTCCCTCTGTGTCATCCCCAAACTACAAGGCAGGTGTGATATATGCCACAGCAGGGACAGATGCCAGTGACTTCTGGTCCTCATCAAGCTGTTTGGACGGATGCAGTAGTCTGTGTTGGTAGAGAACTGTTGTTCTCTCCAGAGGCCAGACTGAAATGACTCCATGGTAGGGTGGCAACAGTACGTGCTGGGGAGGTTCCGCTGCCCACTTCTGGGGTCTAACACTCTCTTCTCACTCTCTCTGTCCCCAGCTGCTTCTATCTATTTGCTTTCTAGTGACGAAAACACCTGGGGAGGGGAGGGATGGCTGCCTCACCCACATGCATCCCTTGACCATCTGTTCTTGGATGCTCTCCGGCTATCAGAGGGAGTGAGGATTTCAGGGAAGCAGACCAGAGAGGCCCGATGGACAGCAGGAGTCTCTCTTTACAGAGAAAACAGCCAGTCCTCTGTGGCCAATTCTTTCTCTAACTAGAGAGATTATACAGCCTCTGCACACGTGAGTGCACACACTTGAGAAGATAGGATGGTGCTGTACCAAATAAAAACTTTATTGAAATGGATAATTTAGAAAAACGCATTGCATTATGTCACGGTACAATACAGTGTTATATTTTGGATAGCTTTTGGGAAATCTTTATTTTAGGTTTGTCTTTTTAGATTTCTGATGTGTGTGTGTGTGTGTGTGTGTGTCTGTGTGTGTGTGTGTGTGTGTCTGTGTGTGTGTGTGTGTGTGTGTGTGTGTTCTTATTTCTTCATAGACTAAGGTTAAGAACACAGGGCCTAAAACCTGGTCATCCTGTACTTGAACCTCTTCCTCTGCAGTGTTATTGCCTCATACAGTTTCCTCATTTTAAAATGGGTCACTGATAACACCCAGCTTTCACACTGGGTTATTAGGGAGGTTATGTGAGATGTAATGCATATTAACTATTTCATAATAGCTTCTTATTGACTTATTTGAATTTGGGACTCCTTTTTTTCTTCCTTCCTTCCTTCCTTCCTTCCTTCCTTCCTTCCTTCCTTCCTTCCTTCCTTCCTTTCTTTTTTATTTAATGAAATGTTTACCCACTAAAATGAGCTAGTCAGAGAGATGGACATTTGAAAACCAATGGACCACCTTCTGTAGTGTTCCTCTGGTTTTTCTGCTGATTCGTTCAGAGTTTAACTGGGAGGATGACATGCCCAGACGGAAGGGGCACCTGTGCCTGGACAAGGCCCTTCCTGACTTTCAGAGCACAACTTTAACTAACTCTGTCTCTACAAACCCTCTTTCTTCACTTGGCTCCATCTCTGTTGGTTGTGTTCTTCTGTCTGCTTTTCTGTTTAGCTCTGCACAGTTGGAATCATTTATCCATACACTGTGTTTGTTCCGTGGCTGTCTTTATAAGACATGTTCCTGCTGGCACATCGAATAAGGTGGCCTCTGCTCTCCCTGTACAAATGCTGTTTCCTTCTCTTTAAGGAGCTGGGAAATAATTGGACTGTCCGCTCATTAGGTATCAGGCTCTCATTCTCTCTGCTTCTCTTAGACTGATATGTCATTTTTAAAAAAGAGTTGGAGCTTGTCACAGAATGGTGTCAAATGTGTGACACTTGTTGTGTCTCATCTCTGTAATGTCTGTATCGGAAGTTTTATTCAAGTCCATGAAAAGGTACTGAAACGTTAAACGTGAGAAGCTGTTTACATTTTCTGGTATCTTTTGTGTATGTCACACTTGAGATGGTGCTGGCCATCTTTTTGATGGTATTATCAAATCCATCCTCACAAAACTGCTAAGAGAGTCAATGTGATTTGAGGAGATTTTAAAAGAACGGAACTAGGAATCTCTCTCTTATGTAATTAAGCATTTTTATACTTAAATAAGAAGGCAGGGTGGGGGTTGGAGTATGGGCAAGACCAGAGATGTGTGTAGAGAGTTAGAGACAAGAACTTAGGGGTAGCAGTGGAGGCTGTGACATTGGAGGAGTTGGGGTTCTTAAGTCCCCATGGGAATTCTTCCTGCAAGCACTGGGGTTGTCCTGGGTTCTGCCTAACGTTCCTGGATGGCACTCCAGTTGAACTAAGTTGAACTACAGACTTGCCTATGTGCACTTGTGGTAGGATGAGGGGTGAGATAAACAAGCTGGAGACAGATTGGTCTAGTTAGGGTGGCTGCTCCTGGAAAGGATGTCTTCTCAGTTTTGTCATATCTGATGGATTCTGTGACACATGGAGTTAGATCCTGAGGCAGTTGGAGCAGCCATCTTCATGATGTCATTATCTAGGTACCAGGTGCAGTATGTTTGAATTCTTGTGACTCTTTTTCCTTCTCGGGAGTCACCTGTCCTGGAGATTCAGGAGCATCCTGAACAATTGGTGGGGGGTGGGGGGATCCTAGATATTCCCCTTCTGCTCCAACACCCTACCCCTGGATTCAGAGAGCTATTGAATCTTATGTTCGTTAGCTCCTAGTGTTTGGTTGGCTTTTTCCATCTTTCCAGTGACATCTTGCTTTGTCCTAGTCTCCAGCTCATGGGACATTAGAATTAGAAGATCCTTGTACTATGTCATCTTTGTACTATAGAGTTGAACGCTTTCTCTTCAGAGATGGTGACTTGGAAGGCCTGAGGACATGAAAGCAATACATGATAAGAAGAAAACAATATATATACATGTATATATACATATATATATTTATGTATGTATGTGTGTGTGTATACATACATATATATATATATATATATATATATATATATATATATATATATATTTTACTGCTTGTCTTAGGTTCTTCAACTAGGGTCATGTAAGTTGGACTAACACAAGACAGGTAGACAAGACAAAAAGAAAAATACTATTTCTATTTCTTTGTCTCACATGGCCCAGGCTCACTTAAAACTTAAGATGTAGCTAATGCTGGCCTTGAACTTGTGATCCTCCTGTCTCCATCCCATCTCTCAAGTTCTGGGATTATAAACATATAGTAAATAGAGATTGAGACATGGCAGACCACAGCACAGGGAAATTTCCAATGATACGGGACTCAGAGGTGCAAAGGGGGTTTTTATTTTGGTTTGGTTTTTGGTGTATGTCACCTGTCACCCTCTGACATTGATTTTAGATGTTTGCTTGTTTGTCTTTTCTTAATACTCATCTCCTGTTAGTTGAAAAAGTTGAGGACAGATAACCCTCTGCGTTTTGGTGCTCTTGAGTAAGTACCGACTCACAGTGCTACCTAATGAAAGACATCACCTGTCACATGGTCTTATAATGAGCCCAGCACATAGTAGATATCAGTAAAGGTTCTTCATCCTTGTAATTATTAAGTGTCTGGGCTGTTAACTAGGCTGTAAACTTGGGAACAGTGACTATTTCTTACATCATTGTGACTGGCATGTGATTAATATTCAGTGTTTGTTGGCCAGATTGACGTGGGTTAATAGAGAAATCATAGGCCCCACTGTTGTGAATGTTTGTTACATCTAAGTGAACAGGCTTCCTTGCTGTCTTTTCATCCCAGACCTCAACTGGTGAATTCGTCTGTGAGCTGAGCTGGAAAATAAGACACTCGGTAGAAAATGAACTCAGAGCCCACCCCTCTGTGTGTGTGTATGTGTGTGTGTGTGTGTGTGTGTGTGTGTGCGTGCGTGCACGTGCATGCATGTGCATGCTCATGACATATGAAGGGTAGGGGTCAACTTTGTGTGCCTTCCTCTATTGCTCTCCATGTTACGTTTTGAGACCAGTTCTCTTGTTTTGGTTAGACTAGCTGGCCAGCAAGCCTTGGGGATCTTTGAAGTGTGGAGTTTTAGGTTTAGATACTAAGCCTGGCTTCTGTAAGGGTACTGGGGGGGGGTCCAAATCTAAGTCCTCAATCCTTTTTAACCAGTAAGCCATTCCCTGTAGCCCCAGAGCCTACATGCTAACTAAAGGTGTTCCACTCTCCTGATTTGGATGTATGTATTTAACATGCATTGGCTCTCCAAGCAGGGCATAGGACTTGTGAACCCATCCCCTAACTAAATCCCAATGGAATTCTCATTATGCCTGCAAGGTAAAGCAACTTGGCAAAGTCTGTTGCCTGATCTGGCCCTCATAAAGGCCGACTTGCCTAACTTGAAAATAAACTCAAAACTAAATCCAAAACACCTGATTGGTGCCTGTTTGGTGACATAAGAAACACTGTGATTTCTTTCTACATACCATTATCAAGCAGAACATTTTTTACTGTTGAGTCCTAATTACCTTTTCTTAGTTCCTTCCCTGTTGCAGTGACCCTTTAAGGCTAAGTCTACAAGCAGGGTAGTAAGTATAGAAGTCAGTGTGTGTGTGTGTGTGTGTGTGTGTGTGTGTGTGTGTGTGTGTGTGTTTCATATGTGCTGTATCTGTCTGAATTCTGAACATTCACACCAGTGTTAGTTTTCTATTGTGGCATGACAAGTTACCAGGAAAGTAATTAGTGAAAATAACAGGTTTTTATTTTGGTTTCTGTGGTTCACGAGACTGGGCATATAGTTTGCTTGTGTCCTGTGTATAGGATTTCACAAAGCTGTTAATTAGTGTTTCAGCTGGGCCTGTGGTCTCCTCTGAGGCTTGACTGGCAAAGGACTTGATTTCACTGAAGGAATTTTAGTGCCTTGTGGTTTGGGGACAGAAGATGTCTTTCTTTCTTTTTACTTTTTTTTTTTTTAATTTCTAAGTCTGTCTCTGTCCCTCTCTGTGTGGTGTGTGTGTGTGTGTGTGTGTGTGTGTGTAGGTGTCCATGGAAGCAGAGGTCATCCTCAAGTGTCATTTCTCAGGAGCTATTTACATTGTCTTTTGAAGCAGGGACCAGGGACCCTGCTGTCTGAATAGGCTATGTTGGATGACCAGTGAGCCCAGGAATTATCCTGTCTCTCCTTCCTAACGATGGCTCACTTCCGTGTTTAACGGTTTACATTTGTGCTGGGACCATAGTCTGGTCTTCATGCTTCTGTAGTTAAGTGCTTTACTGGCTAAGGGTCTCCCTAGTGCTGGGTTTCATTTTCCCTTTATCTACTAGATGGAAGTTCCCTGTAATTTCTTACCCATGTGGACCTTCCAACATAGACAGCCTACAGTAGAGTTGGCTGCTCAGATGTTCCAGGCAGGATTGGGTCTTCTTATGGCTCAAACTTCCTTACAGGCGTGACTTCAATTCCCCCCGTTATTTAGTAGGGAGTATCAGGATTCCAAACTGCTAAATGGATTGTCTGATGTTGCAAAGTATCTAGTAACAGAAGAAGAATACAAGTTGACACCTGCACCCTCAGTATCCAGAAGGCAGAGGCAGGGTTGTTCTCTGAGGCCAGCATCAAGACTGCCTCAGAAAGCAAAACAGCCACAAAAAGAAAAAAAAAGAGCCGTTGATAGCAAAAATAAACATTTACTAAGGATTTTCCACACAAGCTTTGTTTTCCGCACAGCCCCTGCATTCGGTGCTATTACTAAGCAGATAGAGCCATTTGAGGGCCTTTTCTGTAATGACTTAATGTCACCTGGCTTTATTTTGTTCCTTTCTTTGCTGAGATACCTAAGGCGCTGCAGCATCACCCAAATCTAATTCTAAAAGCCTGCCCCTTTAAAAGTACATCAATAAAATGAAGAGAGAGCATCCAATAACATGTAGAACAAAGTGAAAAACCATAATAAAAACCCTAGAATAGCCTGGGTGTAGAGGTTATGTCTGCCATGCTAGAACTTGGAGGCTGACATAGGAGGATGCTATGCTGTGAGTTCAAGAGTAGTCTGGTCTGTATAGCAAGTGCTAGACCAGTCAGAGCTACAGAGCAAAAGCCTGCCTCAGAAAGCAACAGGACAAAAGATCCTCCCTGATGACATTAGCAGGACCTACGAGTTTTTTGTTTGTTTGTTTGTTTGTTTTTCCGAGACAGGGTTTCTCTGTGTAGCCCTGGCTGTCCTGGAACTCACTCGGTAGTCCAGGCTGACCTCGAACTCAGAAATCCGCCTGCTTCTGCCTCCCATGTGCTGGGATTAAAGGCGTGCGCCACCACCGCCCAGCTTTTTTTTTTTTTTTTCAGGACCTACGAGTAATGAAGGTACTTTTACTGCATATGTGAGTTCCCCAAAGTTAGTAGAATACAACTTAGGCATCATTTAAAATATCCTTTTTAATTAAGCAGTATCCATTTTCTTATTTTATAAAACATGAATAATATGGGCAAAACAGAACTTTTGTTTACTTAATTTTCCTAGGCTGTAAAACCATCTGTATGTGGCTCGTCAGTGACATATAGATTTTGAATTTTATATAAAGTTTATTAGAGTAAATAAAAAACGCCCTGGTTTTGTGTATATGTGTTTTCTTCCATGTTTTCAGAAACCTAGAGGACTGTGCTTCAAGAGGCTTTAAAATCTGTAAGCACACATAACACACAGGGACACATAACACACAGACTAAATTTAATGCCAGGTAGAAGGAAGGACCGCTGTAGTGTGCAAGTCCTGAGGATCATAGGTTGTCCTGGGTCAGCTCCATGCCATGTCAGGATGCCGAGTTGAGGCTAGCCTTTTTGTTATAAAGTGGAGATGGACAGGCTTCTCCGGCTGGAAGGACCTGCAAGCATGGGAAGTCTGCCCTCTTCGTTTGCTCGTGAGGACTCAGAGGTTCAGACAGGACTAAGTCTGACTTCATCCATTCAGCAGTCATGAACTTGTCTTTTCGGAACTCATTACTGGCTGGGAAGACACCCCAAACTCCATGTTATCTTTGCTCCAATTCTAAACCTATGGATTTTTCTCATTTGTTTGTTTGTTTGTTTGTTTTGTGAACCACGATCTATGCCAGTCCAAAACTGATTTGTTTTAAGTCACCTTTGTCCCTTTTCTGTGCTCAGCCTTAGGGCTGGATCCTGTATGTTTACTGCTAGTTGACTTGAAGGAAGAGTATTTAAATGTATTTCTCATACTTGGTTCCCTCTGTGGAAGATGGAGCTTCCGGTTCTTAGTAAGGCTTCCTTGTTCCATAATCTAATATTTGGTGAGCAAATTTAAATCCACTGTGTTACTATCTTTCATTAACTCCCCAGCTCCCACTTTGTCATTTGTGTTTGGCTAGCCAGTGTGTGTGTGTGTGTGTGTGTGTAGTTTTTTTTTTTTTTTTTTTTTTTTTTTACTATTCCACTAATTGTGGTAGAACGCACACAACACAAACCATTTTAACAGTTTTTGAGTACATAACTCAGTGGCATTGGGTATAGTCACACTGTTGACAACCATTACTGCCATCTTTCCCCAGGACATTTAGGTCTTTCCCAATGGAAATGGTCCTCACTAAACCCAAACACTCCCTTCTTCCTCTAGGTCCGTGTACCTGCTTTCTATCTTTGTGAATTGCTACTATTCCAGATATCTCACTTAAGAGAAATCCAAAAGCATTTGTCCTTTTATGGCTGGCTTATTTTCACTTAATGTCATGTTAAAACGTGGTATCATGTGCTGCAAATCCATTTCTCTTTAAGTCAGCCATGTTCTTAAAGTCTAAAAAGTACCACATAAGTGTTTGGTGCCTGCAGAGCTGGAAGAGGCATTTGGATCCCCTGAAACTTAGACAGTTGTGAGCTGCCACGTGGGTACTGGAAAATGAACTGGAGTCTTCTAGAAGAGTACGCGTGTTGCTGACTACTGAGCCTTCTCTGCAGCCTCCATTCACTGTCTTCTAAACATTTAAGTGTTTTTAGTCTGTGTAGCCAGAATGAGTCTTTTTCTCCAGACTGGTCTGCGACTTTTTCCTTGAATGACTCTTCTTCAGGCATGGCCTATTTTTCTGAGTAATGTTCTTTGGCATCTTGGTAGAGAAACTGAGGCATTAGAGCACAACAAATGAGTGCCTACTGTATTACCAGGGCCTGTGCATGACCAGTGCACAGTCTTGTGGAAGAGATGACAATGAACTCTGCTCACTACAGTACCCAGTGGTCTGTACTGAATGAGGGCTGAGATGGGTCTGCATGATCCCTTGAGGCTAATGGGGGATTTTTTTTTTTTTTGGAAAAGCTCAAAGAAGGGGTCATATTTCAAATGAGCCTGAAAGCTTGAAAGAAGGTGTTCAAGTTGGAGAAAGATGTGCTTGGCATTCCAGGAATGGCCTGAACTCAGACAAGTGAAAACACATGGTTACTTGGAAGAGCTGCAAGGAGCTGGACTATGAGCAGAAGGCAGAGATGGGGGAGGTGGGAGGCTTCAGGTGCATGGATTCCATGCTGCGGACTTGAGGCATGGATAGGCTACTTCACGACTCTGTGCAGCTACGTTGATGCAGGTGGATCTGTGGGATGTAGATGGGTTGGAATAGGAGGGAACGGCCCTCACCAGTGTGTAAGGCTGAAGGAAAGAAAGGAGCTGTGGTATTGCTTGCCATCTTTTAGGCAAGAGATGCTAAGGACTGAACTAAGGTGGCCACTAACCAGAATTCATTCATGATGTAGCTGTCATCATATGTGCCGAAATTCTAATTCTGTGTAGAGTTCTGTGTTTCTCCGAAGCCTGTCACATCTTTCTCTCTTATACCCCAACTGGTAAGAGCTAATTAATTTATAAAAGACAAGCTGGGCAGGTTCCTACCTTCAGGCTTACACTCAGGGATAGTTGGTGATAGTGTCCTATGTACCAAGTGATGTGGTGTCTGCAGTCAGAAAGGGAGAAAGGGACAGCCATTAAGGAATGTGAGTGACATACAATGGTCAAATATAACTAATTGGAATAAATCAGCCATGCGGTGTTAGAACTGCTCCCGACTTGCAGGCTTCTCTGATCTCTTGACAGCTACAGAATTCAAACAAAACTTTTGACTTAGATATATAGAATTCTCAATTCAAAGTAGGGCAAGATACACACACACACACACACACACACACACACACACACACACACACACA
>JANHMN010000008.1:76948939-76961957 GCA_030674055.1 Rhabdomys pumilio | reverse complement strand
TGTGTGTGTGTGTGTGTGTGTGTGTGTGTGTGTGTGTGTGTGTGTGTATTTAGGGGCCCATATGCAGGGGCTCGTGTCTCGTGTAGGTACGAATCTGAATCTGAATCATCCAGTTTGCTCCTCTACCCTTCTGTCTTATTCCCTTTGAGACAGGGTCTCGCTGAACTTAGCGTTAGGCTGGCAGTCAGCAGGCCCCGGGGAATCCTCTTCTCTCTGCTCCTATCAGCACTGGGTCACAGGCATGCATGTGACAACACCTTCTTAGTGGGCACTAAGGATTTGAACTCTGGTCCTCATGATTGAACAGCAAGTGCTCTTACCCACTGAGCCATTGCTTAAGCCCCAGCACTGGAGTTTTCTAGTGACCTCGTGGGAGGTACTAGAGAAGCAGTGGGGTCAGCTAGGCTGTTCTTTGTGAACATGGCAGATAAGTGAGGAAGACTGCAAAGACCTGAATGGTCTAGGTTTCTCAAACCGTCATGGGGGTTAGACAGTAGAGTCCCTGTGTGGTTGCCACATTGCCCTTCTAAGCCACTGCCTGGTATTTCTAGGACAATTGCTTTCATGGCTGTATCTGTTTATGCTGTGACGGCTGTGACAGGCCATCAGATTCACCTTTCACATTCTATAAATGGAACTGGGGCTAAAATCTTGACTTTCTTGGCCATATGACCTGCTGGTTGGTTTTTCCTGTTTGGGGAGCCCTTGGCTTCACAATGAACAGTCTGTACCCTCAGGTGGCCCTCTCTGCCAGAGCATCAACTCCTGTGAGTTTGAAAAGGAAGACAAACCTGTATTTGGTAGAAAGGGCCTATTGTTCCCAGGCGGTACTGTGGCCAACTTCTTGGGTTCCTTTGGCCGACTCTGTAGAAGGACTTGAAGTCAGAATGCTAATCACTGGCTTGCGTGGACATCAACCATCTAACCTCAGGGAGCTCAGACGAAAGTAAACACAAGTGCTCAAGTTCAGACTCATTGGAAATGAGGCTAGAGAGGAAGACGGGATGCCGAGAGGAGTTCTCATTCCCTGTTTCTCAGATGGCAGCCATAAAAATAATAAAGCCTGGACCAAATGTGGTGGTGCATTCCTGTAATCTACGTTACTCAGGAAGCTGAGAGCAGGGGATCGCATGTTTGAGGTCAGCCTGGACAACATAGTGAGACCCTGTCTCAAAATAAATAAATAAACAAACAAGAATGAATGAATGAATGAATGAATGAATGAATGAATGAATAACGGAAGGAAGAAAGGGAAAACGGGCTGGGTATGTAATTCAATGATGGAGTGGTTGCCTAGCATCTGTGGCTCTGTAGGTGTGGGGAACCCAGACCTGGTGGGACAGTACTGTAATACTAGCAACCCAGGATGCTGAAGCAGGAGGATTGCAAGCTGATGGCCTGCCTGTGCTAGAGCTCACTAAAGACCAGCCTGGACAATTTAATGAGGCCTTTTCTGACAATTAAAGATAGAACAAAAGAAAGCGGGGTATATAGTCTAATGGTGGACTGCCTACATTGGATATGTGAAGCCCCGTGTTCAATCCCCAGTACCAGTGAGTAAATAAAGAACTCGGAACCCACAGCTTGAGATATGGATCTGTTTCCCATGAGCAGGGCCCATGTGGTAAGCAGCCCTGCTCTTTCTAAGAACTCTCTGGCTCAGCACAGGAGCATGGCCTGTGGGAATCAGGGCTTTCTGAACTGTGAGATTTCTCTACCTCAGCTGGACATAAATGATTGTTTCTCTTCTTGTTGTATATCTAGTTTGTATGAGGCCACCTCACATTTCTGTTTGTCTCCTCTACTTCTGAACACCACGCTGATGCCGAGAATTCTGCCATCCTGGAGGATTGTTTTTTCACTGAAATTCACCAAAAATGTGAGGAATTTTGGAAGTTTGGGAATCAGTGCAGGTTTGTCAGGATACTGTGGTGCTGTCCGGTTGGCTTAGTCTCCAATGAGTTTCCGTCTCGTAGTGCAAGGGAGGAATTACTCTCCTCAGTAACCGCCCTCTACGGCCTGTCAAGTAAGGTTAGGACTTCTGTTTGGTTGCTTCCTGAGGCTCCAAGCTATATATGTAGCAAGGGTCCAAGTGATGTATCCTAGAAAGCTCATGTGCCGTGGAGTGGGACGCCTGGGCCAGGTCTTCTGCCAATGACTTGACACTTCCCCTCACAGGGCTATTATTGACCTCTTTGAGCTGGAACTTCTATTAACTTTAAGGTGTGTGTGTGTGTATGAGTGTGTGTGTGAGAGACAGCTTTCAAATGTCTGCTCTTTCCTACCATGGGTCCCAGGAATTTGAGGGGGTTCTCAAGTTTGTATGTTGAATGCTCTTATCTACTTGCTAGTCCCTTATCTTGTCATAGCTAAGGGATGTTTGGTGGGTATTTTGGAGTGTGTGTGTTTAAAATTAACATTTGGATTAACATACAAAGAAATGGGGTTCATTTTGGAATGTGTGTGCAAACACACACACACACACACACACACACACACACACACACACACACATTACTTTGTTATTTGTTTCTGAGAGAAGGTCTCACCATGACTAGGCTTGAACTCACTATGTAGATGAGGTTACCTTTGAACTCACATCACAGAGATTGTCCACTTCTGCCGCCTGAGTGCTGGAATTAAAGGGATGTGCCACCACCCACTGAGACTCAGACTTTGTTTTTATCTCCCCCACCCCCAGGTATAATCATTTAATCTCTGTCTTTTCTCCTATATGACTACACATGCATTCACAGAGTGGTTCATAAGCCACTTGACATTCATCCATTCATCTCTTGCCAGTTGGATTCATGATTTTTTTTTCAGGCTGATTCCAGAGTTCATTGAGTGGAGAGATTGCCCCCACCAGCATTTGTTCTGTTCTCACCTCAGTTGGGAGCAGACACCACAAACAACACTCTTTCCTTCAGGGTAACCTTTGTTTCAGACAGGAGACAATTCCCGCTGCTACCCCAGTGTCATGAAAGACATTAGCAGCTTGGATGCTTTTGGTCAGTACTGGGATAAGTGAAAGAGAGGAGGACTCACGGGGCAGATACAAGCAGCTCAAGTTCAGGGTCGGAGAGTACTGTGCTCTTGGGGGATTCCTGTTGTATTTCAGGCTATTGACCAGACCAGGTGAGGGGTTCTCTGTTAGCCTGAGGTCATAGCTGCAAGTGTCCTGATGCTGTAACTTTTCCTAAGGAGGCTTGGGATCATGGTGCCCCATTCCTGGAAGATTATTGCCGTTGGCAGCTGGCAGTCTGGATGTCAGAGATGGCCCTAGCTTCCTCCTGGTGTATGTGTGTGTCCCCTTGTCTCAAGACTTGTAGTGTTAACACAGAGTCCTTTGTAGTACACCACTGAAGAAGATGGGTGTTGCTTTATTCTAGACATTTAAAAGGAATCACTTGTGATCCTTCCTGGCTTATGGTCCTGTGAGTCAAATTTTAGAGCTGTTTGTGTCTTCCACAAGGCTGAGATCCAGCGTCTCTTTAGCTTTTCCACTGGTTTATTTTTGTTATCCATGCCCACACCCACTGTGTTTTCCAGCCATCAGTGAGCATTTTTTCAAGTGACTTGTGCCCAGCCATACACTGTGAGGAGCTGCAACAGAATGGACTTAAAGTCCATGTGAGAAAACAGGGCCTGAGCCCACGAAACGTCACCCGGCATTGCTACCCCATAATAGAGTGATCAAAGATGTCTGCTGAGTAGTGATCACAGAGGCTGGGCTGCCCTGGAGTTGGCTCTCTCCTGTGGCCAGAACGCTTGGTTTCCCTTTTACTGTGTTTTATATGTAATAGTTGACATATGCATGGGAACATGTGTGTGAGTTACAGAGTAGGGGAGGAAATGAATGCTTACAAATTCATAGCCAGCTGAAGAACGGTAGTTCCTACTTCCTGTACTTTACTCCTCCAGCGCACCCCAGATAACCATTGTCTTCATTTTACAGATTTTTCTCCTTTCCTTTCTCGTGTGTGTGTGTGTGTGTGTGTGTGTGTGTGTGTGTGTGTGTGTGTGTGAGAGAGAGAGAGAGAGAGAGAGAGAGAGAGAGAGAGAGAGAGAGAAAGCAAGCACATATGGAGGTCAAGAGTCTTATGTGGCATCAGTAACCCTATCTATCTATCCATCCATATATCCATACATACATGCATGCATACATCTATATTTTTGAGAGAGGGATTCTCATCTGTTGGAGCTCACTGGGTAGACTAGACAGGATATCTAGTCTATCATATCTCTGTCTCTGCCCCTGTAGCATTGGGTAGCATTGGGTAGCATTGGGTAGCATTGGGTAGCATTGGGTAGCATTGGGTAGCATTGGGTAGCATTGGGTAGCATTGGGTAGCATTGGGTAGCACTGGGTAGCATTGGGATTAAAGCTGTTTACCACCACATCTGTCCTTTTATTGTCTATTTTGGGGTATTGAGCTCCCTTTTCATGCTTGTAAGCCAAGCACTTTACCAACTGCCGTTTCTCCCCGGCCTTGCTTTTTGTTTTTAAAGCTGTAAGGAGATTCCACATCATCATCAAAGACCTCGTAGTTTTGTGTGGTGTGAGAACCCAGAAGGTGAGACATCCCAGCATATGTGGTGGTTGATTTCTATCTGCTCAGTTGGCCATGGTGTAAGCTATATGACGAAACATGACTGAGCGTTTCTGTGTAGATGTTTGTGAGTTAGTCCTGTGGATTATGGTGTGGGCAGGCTTTGTACATCAGTTGAAGGCGTGAACAGAAGAGAACTCTGAGCTCTAGGAACAAGAGGGAATTCTGTCACCCATGGCCTTGGGACTTAGACTGCAGAGTTGACGTTTGCCTTGGTCTCCAGCCTGCTGGCTCTCCGTGCATGCTCACACAGGCACATAAACCACTTCCTTCTGATCTCAGTCTCTTCCTCTCCCCATCCCCTTTCTTGTACTTCTCTTCCTCATTCTTCTCGCCCCCTTCCTCCCCCTCCACACGTACATCCCTTTGGTGTGATCCTCCCAGGCACCTTGTCACAGCATGTCCCTTCTCTGCATACTTCATAGTCATGCCACGTCACGTATTTGATTTGCAGAATGTTCTTAGGTTAGGAGGCCTGCACTGTGTTGGCTATGACAAAAGTATATGGAAGAGTCTAGCCTGGGCTCTGGAAAAGAGATTCTGACTTTGTGTTATAGCGACTTCTCTTTGTAGACACTTGTGCTTTCTTACTGTCTGTTCCCTCCTGAAATCCCATGGGCCTTTTGGTCACTCAGCTGCCTCCTCAACATCAAGGCACATTTATCCATCTTCACCCAATGCACATGCCCGCTCTTACCTTTGCTATCCCACGCCTTCTGTGTAAAGCTCTGGTTTTGCTTGTCATGAAGGAGTTATTGAGCTTCCCTGAGCTCCTGTCCCCTGGGGTTGAAGCAGTCACCAAGCTTTATTTATTATGTGTCAACATGTGACAGATACAGAGCCAAGTGCTATACCTGTTTGTTTCGTCCCAGTGTCACAACCGCTGCGGGTGGCTGCCACAGTCTTTAGTCTCATTATAGAGTGAGACCATATAGAAGGCAAGAGAGTTACAGGAACAGGCTTGAGTTCATAGTCCTCTGTTATTTATGATCTGTGAAAGGCTCCAGATACTGGCTAATGCCAGCATTATTTTTTAATTTGAATTATGTGTTTATGTATACGTGTTTATGAGCACAGGTGCCTATGGAAGCCGGAGGAAGGCATGAGATCCCAAGGAGCTGGAATTATAAACAGTTCTGAGCTGCCCGATATGGGCACCAGGACCCCCACACAGGTCCTCTGCATCAGCAGTGTGTGCTCCTCATTGCCAAACCGTTTTTTCCAGACCAATTATTGCTATCATTAAAACATGCCAGTTGTCTTGGGGCCATATCCTCTTAGTTTAGAGGATCCAAGCTAATGGAAGTTGCTGGTGGACATTATTGTTCCTCTTAGAAAGTCCTGGTACCTATAGTCCTGAGCCTCAAATAGAGGTTCTATGGGAGACTTTAGGACAGATGGTTCTGTGGAGGGGATATGATCACTAGCCTCCCCTTAGGTCACATCAAGAAAACTACCTCCTACCTTTGACTCTTACAAGGATCAGAAGGTGGTATTTTAGCATTTTCTCTCCTACCAGGACCACAGTAAATGTTAAATGACTGTAACATTCTGCAGCGTAACCACCACTAATCAATAATCTGGGCAAATAGCATGAAAGGTCTGTGCCTATCTTTTGGATGATCTGGGTGTCCCCAGAGAATCAAGTCTGGCTCTAGGTTTCAACCTGTCTGTCTCTTTTCCTTCCTGGCCACATTTCCCTCCCTCTTGGTTTTCAACATAGGTTCAGCTTATTATTTGTTCTTGCTTCTTAGGTGAGCTCATTTGATTTGATCTCTGTCTGGGTAGAAGGAGGGTAGTATTGCCTACCTCTTTCCCAGAACCGCTCTGCGGCTTCCGAGAGCCCTTCCTGCAGTCTTACCTAAGACTTTATTGTAAGAGTAGGACTTACTTTAGGTTTGAGGGAGAGTTATGTAGAGTTTTAGGTGCTTCTCTGCCCACGAAGTTAGTTTTCATCATCCCATTTGTCTATATCTCTGACGCCCAACTCTCTGTTTTTAAGGCGAGCGTGATTTTTGGTGCCTTTGTTTTTCATGGCTGATACACAATTTTTAGATGTTACTCAAACAGGAGAACAATGTCCCTGGGTGCTGTGACTTGAACATGAACAATGTATAGAGGACTACTCCTTAGAAGTCCTGATGCTATGTCACTTCCCTGTATCTGGATCAACACTTTGGAGAAAGACGTGAATAGTGTTGCCCAAGTGTTCCCCACAGCCTCTGTGGGTGGGTTTGCATCTCTGATTGCTTTTTACTCTTTCCCCTCCCCCATTTTCTACTTATTGGTCCAGGCTCCAGCCATCTCCAGCATTCCGCCATGTTTTGTTGCCTGACATCTGTGCTGGTTATTTCCCACCATTTTTTTTTCCTAGCCCAACAACAAATGATTTTTTCTCAGGTGGAGGTTTGAGACCTGGTACCTAGAGAAAGTAAAGAATGTTTCTTGCTGTGCCCAGGTCTTATTGCATCCATGAATTTACTTTAAGGAGTATAAGCATAGTAAGAAACATTCCATATATGCTCAGAATTTAGCATTTTAATCTGATCAGAGACTTTTGATGAAATGCCAGCTGCAGTGTTGAGAGGTAGCCTTGGGTCAACCCTTCCTACAAACATAGGCTTGGCAAACCTCTCAAAGACTTATCACCAAATTATAGATTTGGTGGTGCTCCCAGTTGTGCTCTGGGTTAGTCAGGCTTTTCCAGAGAAGCAGAACCAGTAGTTGACTTGTATTGAAATTGGTATCAATAGATTTTATAGGTGTGTATGTGTGTGTGCACATGTGTGTGTGCTTGTGCTTATGTTTCTCTCTCTCTCTCTCCCTCCCTCCCTCCCTCCCTCCCTCCCTCCCTCCGTGTGTGTGTGTGTGTGTGTGTGTGTGTGTGTGTGCGCGCGCGCGCGCGTGCGTGCCTGTACAGAGAGACAGACATACACAGAAGTTGGTTTCTTAGAGAATTATCTCATGCCATGGATGGACGGCTGGAGAGGAAGGGAAATATCAATATTGTAACTTCAAGTCCAAAGGCAGCTGAAGGCTGGACTCCCTGTTCCTCAGAGCACCTCAGGTTCTCATCCCTCAAGATCTTCCACTGGTTGGGTGCAGCCCACTCACATTACAGAGAGTAACATTGCCTGTTAGGGATGGGGCTATATAAAGTTAAGTTGTAGAATATTTGCTTAGCCTGTACAAGACCCCGAGTTTATTAAATTCATAGTATTACAAAACAAATCTATGGGGCTGTTGATTTTGATGTTCATTGCACCTACAAAAATATCTTTATAGCAGTGTCTGTCTGGTGTTGGGTCAACTATGGAGTATTTTGACCTAGCAGGGTTGGCATGGTATTAACAGCTGTCCCACTGTCTCTTGGCTTGTGCGGGCATCAGCTGCTGACCAGCGATCTCCAGCATGTCTGTCTTTTCTCTAGCTTTGCTTTCCTGGCAGCCTTCCTCTCCCTCTCACTTTGCTCTTTTCCTTTCTAATACCATTTTTGGCTTCTTACTGCCTGGTGTGGGGCATGTGTGGAGTACGACGTAGAACAATTCCATAGGTGGTTAAAGATGTTGGGAAGGGAGCAGATCTTGAAGTTAGTCAGATTGGACATGCAGATCTGTGATCCTAGGACATGGTCCTGCCTCCCTGGGATCTGGTCATTTACCTCTGAAGTGGAATGGCAGTATTTCTCTATTCAGTTATTATGAGCTGACATGTTTGTACACACTTGATTTGATTATCTGTGTTTGGTAATTAGGATGTTAGGATTTTTTTTTTTTTTAAGATTTAAGTCATTGTATTAAACTTCTTCAGGTTTGTTGTTTCAAATGTTTTTGTTCTTCCAGACAGGGTAGCCCAGGCTGGACTGCAACTTGTGATCTTCATACCTCTAGCTTTCTGGAGTTTTTCAGGTTTTCTAGATTTTTCCTAGATAATGTACCTTAGGTAATTGTAAGTCTCTGTTTCCATGGGCATCTACTAGTTTTGTCTGCTAGTTAGTCCCTTCTACTATTTTATACCAAGCACGCTCTGGCCTCAAGGCCTCTGCATACTCTAGTTCACAGAGCCAAAATAACTATGTGCCTTGTTCTTTGAGCTTTGTTTCAGACATCTGTTCAAATGGTCGCTTCCCTACCCTCTCATCCCCTCAAGAAATGTATTCTTCAACCTTTGTATAAAGTCATGTACACTCTGAATCTCTCCTGTGCTTTCCTTACCTTGATTTTCCTCAAGTTCTTATTGGATGAAATATCTGTCTTTCTGTCTGTCCTCCCAGTAGGACAGTGGTTGTCCACCTTAGGTATTCATTGGAAATGAATGGCCAGTGCTTATGTCTTGATGTCATACTATACTGCAGGAATTCAACTAGAGACTCTCGGGGAAGAGATCCAGACATTAGCATTTTCTAAAACTCAAAAGATGATGTCTGTGTGCAGCCAGTGTTTGGAGCCAGTGCTCCTGCCTGGAACCTTGTGATGAAGAGAGTAAAGAGTGGCATGTTCTCAGCATCAGCATCAGTGGGGAGTGGATTTGGAAGGCAGTTTCTCAGCCCCTCCCCTGACCTACCAAGGCTACTTGTGCTTTAGGCAAGATCCCTGGGTGATACATTAGACAGAGGCTGAGAAGCCCTGTACTAGAATGCAAGTCAGGGACTTCATTTGGCTTGCTGCTACGTTTTGAGTCAGAAAAATACCTAGCATACCATGTTTATTGAATGACTGACTGACTGAATGAATAAAAATTGGTGATGAGAGCAAGTAGTTGGTAAGGGAGAGAGGTCAGGGAAGATGAGACAGTGGACCATGTTCCCAGACCAGGGTGGGCCAGGGTTACTTTTCCTTGTCCTCAGCTCTGATGAGTACCCACCAGTCTTAGGTATCCCTTCAGCTTCTCTTTAGCTTTCTGGCTTCTTCAGAGTGACAGCTGACTAATCAAAGATATTGTGATAACGAATTGCCTAATGACCAGATCCTGCTTCTCCTCTCCAAGCATGTATTTGATTAGAGGCCTGCTGAAACCGATTAACCAATGAAGTAAATAACAAAGTAAGACTTTCTGGACTGCCTACTTTTTGTGTAGTTTAACTCCGGCCCAAGAGACAAGAAGCTAAGGTAGGGAAAATGGAACTCGTGGCCCAGATGTAGAGACAGCCATGTAGGTAAGTTATTATAATCGAAAGGAAAACAAAAAGCCAGTGATGTAGCACACTTGTAGATGTGACAAGTGTGATGGCCACACATGTCAGGAGTAAGGGATTGACGTCATGAGAGGGACCAGGGTTAACCTGTTGGTAGCGAGGGAAGGGGACATTTGAATCTGTCGTGTGAGAGGCTTGAACACAGGGCAGTAAGACATACTTGTGAGGACTGAAGGCAATGAACATTTTGAAGGGCTCTTCCTTATATAAAAAGTTGACTGTGGCCTGCGGGAGGTGGATCGGGGATGGGAAACTGGACCCGTCTGACCCAGTTTGAAGATGATTAAATATAATATTGAAGTTAGGTGATGAAACCATGGCCTTGCACAACGCTGCTAGGAATTCTTGGAGTGCTATAAAAATTGTTTTAACTGACTCTATAAGTATATAGACTGGACACTGCAGGATTAAATGATTGTAGGTAATTTGTTTTTCCTTGGCCGTCTGGTCAGCAGGACTATGGAGTTGAGCCTTCCCATTTCCTTAGAGCTTCGAGTCCAGAGTGTTTTGACTTTTAATTTCAGGATGAAGAGACGTCTAAGGTACAAAATGATCACCATGGATAGAGTCTGTTAGTGATAGGCAATCATCAGTCACCCTTTCCTTGGAGACTGTGTCCCAAGACCCCTAGTGGGTGCCTGAAGACACCAACAGTATCAGATACTGTGCATGGCAGAATATGTTCTGAAAAAGGGACTTTGGGTGATCTGGTTGTGATGTGAACATCATGGAATATCTTATGCAAACGTTACTTTGTCACTAGATTATATAATATTACAGAAACCCCTTCTCCTCTGTTGTCTGGGTCACTGAAATAAAGTAACTGTTTTTTTTTCCTTCCAGATATACCTGTAAATATTTTTAATTTGTAAATGAGGCACAGTAAAATATTGATGAATGATAAAATAATTATAACTACCTAATAATAAAAGTTATTTAAAACTTAACAAACTACTTAATTCTAGGATTTTTCCATTTGACACTTTTGGTCAACAGCTGACCACAAGTAACTAGAGCCAAGAAGAGGCACATTGCAAATAAACGAACTGCTGTTTACTGTCACGAGGTTTATAGACACAGTGTCGCCTGCAGTTCTCGCCACAGTCCTATGAGATAGGAGATGAAGTGCTTTTACTTTTAAAGGACGAGAGAAAAAACAAAGCTGAGGAGATCGGGTAACTTACCCACAGTCACATAACTGACAAGTGGTCTTCTGGGCTTGGAGCCCAGTTCTGCCCTGCTCTGTGTCTGTTCTGTCCCTTTGATTCCGTCCTTGTTCTCCCTGCCCAAAGTGAGTCAGCCTTAAAAGGGAAGCCATGATTTTTCTTATTTTGGGATGAAGTTGAGTTTTGATGGTCTGGAATTGAAGGTTTCTGACAGCTGATTTCTTTCTATAGCTTTTCTCACAATTTCACAGTGTGATATTGATATTTGAAAGTAATGATGTTAGGTTCTTTCGAAATAGCTAAAATTTGGAGATGGAATTGAAGGAAACTAACCCAAATGGGAGAATCTTTTTTTTTTTTTTTTTTTTTTTTTACAAATTTTTTATTAAAACTTTTAATGTACATGATTGAAATGATCGGATGCACAGATACAGTATTAGATGTTTTACACACCATTACGCTTATGTGTGTATATGTGTGTTTATGTATGTGTTATGTAAACACATACATGTCATGGCACATATGTGGAAATAAGAGGTAAGCTTTGTGGAGTTGGTTCTTTCGTTCCAAACCTCATGAGACCCAGAGATTGACCTCAGAGGTAGTCAGGCTGGGTGGCAGGCATCTTTGCCCACAAAACCATCCCAAACTGGAACACATCTATCAGGCTACTGAATCACTGAATCAGGTTTCTTACAGTGATCAGTAAGGACTCCCTCGTTTCTTGTCCTAACAAGCAAGAGAGCTCTGAGGAGAACTGCATCCTTTGACTTACAGTGGTGAGCCTGCAGGCTTGGTGAGAAGGAAGTTGCTAGGTTCTTTGGGCCTTTCCCGAAAAGCTGAAGAAAGCTACATCTTGCTCATTACCCTGTCTTTAAAGATGATTTGGAACCAATTATGTGGAGATCAGGGCTAGGGTGTGATGGAGTAGGAAGGCTTTTTTATTAGACCCCAGTAAGATCACCTGACCAAGCTGAGTCCCTTATCCCATGCTCACGTCTACACTGGTGTTTGTATTTGTATTTGGTAGAAACTGACTTATTTTAGCAAATTGGTAGATATGGGCAGAATGGAACTGGTTCCTCTCTGGTTCTAGGAATACTCTTGAATAAGCTGTGGGATACTGTTCAAACCAGTCTCTGGGAACCTAAAGCATCCCCATTGCTGTGTGATGTACATGACCCTAGAATGGATCACATTTGCTTCCTCCAGTTCTGACATTGTCTAATTTTCCTTTTATGCTTTTATTCACAGCCACTAGAGCCATTGGCTGATGGATCTGTGTGAGTCTGTGCCATTTTCTAGTCATCGGTACCATGAGCACCTTAGTGGCCTTGAAGCTGTTATACTCAGTTAATAAACTGCCCAGCCTCTTATCTCAGTCTTCTGAGTATGCAGAGATACCCTGAATACTAAAATAACTAGGTGATTAACAAGGGTCGAGGCCAGGACCAGTTTGAGAAGCAGCAATTCTTATTTGAGCAAGTGTTTGAAAAGACACGTTGAGGGTGCTTGGGGCCATCTGTGGATGCAGATATCATCCCCTGAGTGCAGAGAAGCCTTTATTTTCCTTTTGATACCTTTTCTGTCTACCATATGCTAGCATTGCTCTTGTGCTCCAGGAGTCTGTAGGGCCACATTTTCTCCGTTTTACCAGGAATCAAGCAACTGGCTTTGCTTTCCCAAGAGCAGCCGGACCAGGAGCCGAGCCGGCCAGCTTTGATGATGATTGCTTCAGCTCCCTTATTTCACCACCGATTAGGATGTGCAGGCGGCACTAAATGACACATAGCCCATAAAACATATCTGCTTCCTGCTGATTTCAGGGTTCTAGAGGAGAGGCCATGAGCAGGGATTAAGATAGACTGAAGTAACAAGCAGGAAGCTGGGCACTGTGAAGTATTATGTCTACTAAGTACACAGATCATGGCTTTTTTTGATAGCTGTTTTGCCCCCAATACACTACAGTATGTTGTAGGATGTGCATGTGCGTGTGTTTGTGTGTGTGTGTGTGTGTGTGTGTGTGTGTGTGTGTGTGTGTGTGT
>JANHMN010000008.1:76930357-76945765 GCA_030674055.1 Rhabdomys pumilio | reverse complement strand
CACACACACACACACACACACACACACACACACACACACACACACACCCTCCAGTCATTGTCAGAGTCTCAGCACAAAAGCAATGCTGTCCCTCTTAGATTTCATTTTCTATTAGGTAGGTTTGGAACAATATAGCCCACAGTGTCTACCCACTGATGTTTACATGTTAGGTAGGAGTCAATCTATTCTAGTTCGAGCCAGAACCCACTCCTCACCAGCCTGTCTACATAACAGTTTAAAATCATGTAACTCAAGTGCTTTCTCTGCAAACAACAAAAATTGAGACCTTCTCTTCCTGGACCTGATCCTTGGCCACTCCCTAAAGGAAGGAAAATGGATGTTTCTTGTGTTTTGACCTTTGCTCATTGCTAGGCACAGCCCATTCCTGCGAGGAAGCAGCATTTTTTACTCTATAGGACTTTGCTGCTATATGGAGTGCCACAATAAAATTAATGTTGTGGTGCTCAAACTCTGATGTCTGTCGGAGTCACACCAGTGGTGTTTTAGGAATGTTTGTGTAGTCCTCGCCTTGAGGGTTCGCTTTGGTAGCTGTGGGGTGGGATTCTGAGAAGTCCCAAGCTATAGAGGCTTCATGTTAGAACTGCGGGTGTGACAAAATGAGCCAAGAAAGCAGACTGCCTGGCTTGAATCTGCTACTTGATGATCGTCGGTGTGCACTTAACGTGTGCATACTCTCAGTTGCAAAATGGGAATGCTCGTGTCTCAGGGTTAGAAGTATTCTGTGGGAGTCTTTCAGATGTTGCTGTGTGCCAGCTATTCAGTAGCATGGCTCCTTACAGGCTCCCTGTATGTTAATTGTCTTTGAGCACTTAAGGCCTGCCAAAGACGAAACAGTCACATTGCTAACCACGCCCCTCCCTTCTTCTTGCCTCCCTGCCTTCTTCTATCCCCTGTCTCTCTGTAGTCCTCCCTACCTCCCATTCTTTCTTGCCCACAGAAAATAGTATCATAATGCAGCTAATAAAAACCTAAATTTTAAAAAAATGATATATGAATTTGTTGTCCTTAACTGTGACCTTTTGGACATAGGAGCTCTGTGAGGACAGTCTACCTTTTTGCGTCTCTTATCCAAGAGTGGGTACTAGGCACATTATTGGATATTCCATGGATATTTATTGCATATCAGCATCCCTCAAGTCAGTTGAGTTTATCCATCATGGTCCCTTGTAGTCTTGTGTCCCTCCCTCAGGTGTTCTTGGTTATCGCCTTTGTAAGTTCAGTGTCTACTCTTTCTTTCTCAAGCCGCAGATCCAAAAATACTAGGATAGGTGGCGTTGCCAACCACAGAAGATGTTTTAATCTTATTTATTGACTGTTGCGCGAACCACTCTGTAGCTGAGGATGACCCTAAACTGATTGGTCATCCTGTCTCTGCCTCCCAGGTGCTGGCATAGCAAGTCCACGCCACCATGCTTGGCTCTTAAGTGTCTTTGAAACAAATGACACTCCTTGGGATAAGGTACAGAGCCCTTGAGAATGTCCAGGAAGAGCATGGACTCATATGCCTCAGAGTTTCTATGGAGAGACACCTGGACCCTAGTGGGCTACGCAAAGACTTCTACCCTGGCTCTCAGCCTAATGGATGCTGTGTTGGCTGGCTCTCCACATGGGGAAATTGGCTTCCACACTGCAGTGAGGTTTTACTCCCAGCTATACTGTAGGTACTTTATCTGTTAAGCAGGTCAGTCCCCCATGTCCTCTATTTACTCCCAAAGCTCAGGTTTTTTTCTGATATGTCTTGATAGGGGCTGCCTTTACAGTGACTATGACGACTTGGGCTTACATCAAGAGTTGAGAGTTTTGTATGGAGCCTCCTTGGCTGGCAGCTCCCAGCAAAGGAGTATGTACAGAGGGTTTGGGAGGAAGTTGTGGGACGTGGCTGTGAATCTTTAGTATTTGGAGTTAGTCATGTATAGTGGGTCTGTGCCCGTCAGCCCCAGGGGAGTTTATATCCAGCCTTGAATCTGGAAACCATGTGGGGTTTCCAGGGCTTGTTTCTCTTGGTTTCTCGTTGCTCGCCCTGTGGCTGAGCATGAAGTAAACATTGATTGAAGATCTAGTATGAGCCAATAGGTATCAGGAAGTCTTTATTACTGTTCTGTGCACTGCTAGAGGATTCACTTGGGGTCGAGGGATAATTTGCCTTACCAGAAGCACACATGCAGTGTAAACTTGGAAAGTC
Organism: Rhabdomys pumilio; assembly: GCA_030674055.1. Classification (NCBI taxonomy): domain Eukaryota; kingdom Metazoa; phylum Chordata; class Mammalia; order Rodentia; family Muridae; genus Rhabdomys; species Rhabdomys pumilio. The sequence goes on along the minus strand of JANHMN010000008.1, from coordinate 76,943,562 downwards.
ATAGGAACTGTCTTGGATGTGTCTGTAGTGGGTATATGTGTGCACAAGATTCTTGAAAGCTTCCATACTCTGCTTGTGTGTGTGCACATGCCTGCCTGCCTGCCTGCCTTTCTGTCTGTCTGTCTGTCTGCCTGCCTGCCTGTCTGCCTGCCTGTCTGCCTGCCTGCCTGCCTGCCTGCCTGCCTGCCTGCCTGCCTGCCTGCCTGTCTGTCTGTCTGTCTGCCTGTCTGTCTGTTGGTTGTACTTGTGTCATGGGGTATATGTAGAGGTCAGGGAATAACTCTGTAGAGTTGGTTTTCTCACCCTCCATCTTTGTGTGGGTTCTGGGGACCAGGTCGTCAGGCTTGTATGACAGGAGTTTTATTCACTGAGTCGACTCAGTAGCCTCCAGAGCTCCTTGATGAGACGACTTGTGTCAGTATCAGACCTTCCTTAGTGTACCGTGCAGGTATTTGAGAGAGGCCACTGCAGCATCTGTATTCACACTCATAAATCTTACCATCCTGCCCTAGGGTTCTCAAACTTCTCATTGGACTTTCACAATTTTGTTTGTTTGACCATTTTGTATCATAACAAAATTCCTGAGGGTGGTATTTTATTTAAAAAAAAAAAAGGTTTTATCTGGTCACCATTCTGGCAGCAGGTAACTCTAGACAGCCAGGTGTCTGGTGAGTGTCCTTTTGTCTCTCACTAGCAGCTGCCTTTCCACATGACATAGAGGTGAAGAGATACATGCAGAAGGAACCAAGATGTGCAGTGGTCTCACTTGATATCAGACTCCTCAGGGGTGACCGTATTGATGCAGTCATGAGGGTAGAGCCTCCAGGTCCTGACTTGACTGCCTTCCACAGGCCCTGCATTGTCAGGGTTTTACTTCCTCAGCCTGAATACACTGGAGACCAAGCTTCCAGCGCTTGAAACTTCAGGGGACAAACTCTGTATCCCAAACAGTACCACATGTTTCTTCTCTAGTCACCTGCTGCTGCCCCTTCTCTTCGTCACAGGCATTGTGAGTTACTGGCACATCTTCCCTTGCAGACCAATTCCCTGCCAGAAAGAGTCCCCACCCTAACATCCAGCCTAGTGTTCAGCACTTCCATGTGTGTGTGAATGGAGCAGTCAGGTAGAAATCCAAGTTCACGTTGTATAATGTTTTGTTTTGAACTGTGCATAGTTAGAATGAGATGGCAGTGACCAGTCCTTGGCAACCCTGAGTTTTTTTTGGAATGACACTTGCTTTACTAAGTTTTGACCTGTTTTGTAATAGGTAGGTTTCCCCATCACTTACTTTCGCAATGAAGTTAAGTGCATGTAAAAATCTTTCTCTCGAAGGCAGTGTCTTCACAGGATGAATTCTGACTCCTCTTTGTCCCACAGGAGTGCTGTGTCCTCTATTGTGAGCATTTATCCCTTGGGGGGGCTTCTTCCTGCCCAGCTGACTTCTTACGGCCTCAAGGGAGGCAAGACTCTTTTCGAATCTTCTCTTGTGTCCAGTCACATGCTCATATTATCTCTTACACTTAACACATAGTATGCACTCAAGAAATGCCTGTGGACTCAAAATCCAATCAACAAACTATCAAGGGAATGAATAACTTGCTTCAGGAACATCCAGAGGGCAAGAGGTGTGTTTGGAAGAAGCAGAGTCAGCCTTGAAGTTGAGATTCATGGATCATAGACACTTATCATTAAGAGAAACCACTCGAGTTTTATTGTTTATTAAATGTTTGGATCAGTTAATTTTTGATGATAGTTTTTTTCTTTTTTCAAAAAAACGTAGTAATCTATCCTTAATTTCTCCATATAACTCCATAGTGATTCCATAATCATTGATGTTTATTGACAATTTAGTTTTTTTGTTTGGTTGGGTTTGGGGTGTGTGTGATGTGTGTTTGTGTCTTTCTCTCTCTCTCTCTCTCTCTCTGTGTGTGTGTGTGTGTGTGTGTGTGTGTGTGTGTGTGTGTGTTTGTGTGTATGATCATGGAACCCAGAAGTTAATGTCTTGTGTCTTCTTCAGTCATTCCATACCATAAGTTTTGCAACAGGGTCTCTCTCCTGGTTTCTGGTGCTGGATTGGGTAGACTGGATGAATGGCCAGTGAGCTCCAGGGATGAAGGAGAGTCTGTATCTGCTTCCCTGGCACTGGGATTATAGATACACACCATTGTATCTAGCATCTTTTGCAGTTGCTGGGGGTGGGGGTGGGGGTCCAAACTCACGTTCTTGTGCTGTGAAGCAATCACATCACCTACTAAGCCATCTCCTCAGCCTTCCATGTTCCATTTTGATGTAACAGCAGGATGTCTAATACTGTATGCGGGGCTCCATAGCTTATACAACTCTCCTGCCATGTGTCCTCTCTTGTTTTCCATGACGCTGTAACACACTGTACTGACCGAACAGCTTAAGGTTCTGGTTCCAACTTGGGTTCTATGCAAGTGCCACTCTCAGCAGCCATCCTGTCTCATCCATCACTGCTTCCTGCTCGGGCAGATCAAATTTGCTGAGGGAAGGAGTGGCCAAATGGCCAGGTGTGTTGGTTCACAGCCTGGAATGGGCAGCTGTCGGAGTGAACTTTGTCCGAGTTTTCAGAATTTTATCTCCCTGCACTCCTGAGTGTGCGCCCGTGGGTGTGAGCCCTGAGATCAAAGGCTTGCTTTCAGCCTGTGCACCTTTCCCTGAAGACACTCTCCAAGGTCCCTGGAGCTGTTAGGCAGCTGCCTGGATAGAAGCTGCGTTGCTATGTGGTACCAGGTGTGTGTTTACGCCTGATGGATAAATGGGCTACACTAGCACCTGAGAAGGTTACTCACTAGGTCATGAGCTTTTCTTGAGTGAGAGAGGAAATGTGATAGAAATGGCTGTGTGTGTGTGTGTGTGTGTGTGTGTGTGTGTGTGTGTGTGTATGTGTGCTGGCAGTTTGAAGATTCTCTATCCTGGAAGCCATATTACTGTGACTGACACATGCTGTGGAGGTGGTGGTTGGCCTTGAACTCTTGGGTCAATAGAGTCTTGACCTTGGTTAGATACTACTGTTTGTCTCTGTGGGTGTGTGTGTTCACGTGTCCTCGCACACGCTTTCATGAGTGTGCAGGGGAACATACACACGTGTGTGAAGGCCAGAGGACAACTTCAGGTTTTGTCCTCAGGAGCTTTCTAACATGATCTCTCTGTCTGTCTGTCTGTCTGTCTGTCTGTCTGTCTGTCAGACAAGAGTCTGAGTTGCCTGGAAGTCTCCACATAATGTAGGCTGTCTGGCCAGAGAGCCTCAGGGATTTGCTTGTCCCTGTCATACATACCACAGTTACATGCTACCTTACCCTGGTTATGGCTTTGTTTTAAGGTGGGTTCCGAGGATGGAACTTAGGTCTTCCCCATTGCACACTATGTACTTTACCAAGCGAGCTACAGAGAGCTTTCCAGTAGCTCCACACTCCCACCCCAGGAGCCATGTTGACCTTTGGGAAAAACTATCCCTCGACTCTTGGTTCTCAATTACTGTTTCTTGCATTATTCTGGTTGGTTTTTAGACAGTCTTTCCACGTAACCCTGGTTGTCCTGGAACTTACTCTGGAGACCAGGCTGGCTTTGAATTCACAGCCTCCTGAGTACTGGGATTAAAGGTGTGTGCTACCACACCTGGTTTTGTGAATTATTTTCTCCACAAAGTAATTTTGAAGACTGAAGTAAGAACTTGTCTCGAGTATCTTCCTCACGCTATGCTGAATGTGTATGGGTTGCCACTAGCTGTCTTGGCATCTGTCTCTGGATTTGTGTTGATTTGTAAAGGCGGCGAATTTTTTATCTTTCATGGTTTTTTTAGATATGCAAAATAGAAGAGGAATCCATGACCATCTTCTTGCTGTTGGGAGGTTTTTCTGTATAAGCAAAAATTATTATTGACTTTGCTATCAGCATTCAGAGGTGTATTTTACTCCCTCCAGGAAGGGATCGTTTGACATTGACCTTTAGCTAATTCTTCTCTTCCAGTCCTTAAAAAAAATACCCTACCATTTAGGGGCTTAACCCTAAAGGCCTGTGGCCTTTGCGGGTGGTGGTGAGAAATCTGTCCATTTCTTGTTCCCTTTTACCTTGGTATTTTAGAGATATCTACAAAGCAACGTGGCAGAAAGCAGTATAACCTGTCTGATAAGTAGTCCTGTCTAAACAGAGGAAGGCCAGTAAGGCCCTGGTCTGGCATTGCCAGGCTCAAAGGAGCCAATTGTGTGCACAAAGGTACAAGTCACTGAGGCCCTTGGGAAGAGCAACACTCTTCACAGTCCAGGGGACTCTGATGAGGTGAGCCTGTTGCTACCTGAACAGTTGTCCCCACTCTGCTAACCTCTGGCCTCATCTGGATCCTTTAGACATCCTCCCACAGGTGCAGACAGTGGTGTTGGCAACTCTTCAATACATAATGTGGGTGGCTTTCAGTTTCCCCCTTTGCCCTGTAGAATTCAGCCATGGACACCTAACAATGGAAGTACAAGGAAAGAAAGCCCTTCCGTGGTCTGGTGGCACCTCAGTAGGCTGCCATTTGCTTTCCTCATAAAATTATTTTTCAGTGCTCTAGTTAAATACCCCCTGGTGTACTGAAGGAATGCTTTTCCCAAAGCTTGTATACGACACTTTGGCTCTGTTTTGTGAATGAGCATCTCCTGAATGGAAGCCTTCCTGAACTTCATACTCTTTCTGTCCCCTTCTAGATCTGGCCCCTAGTGTCCTTGAGACCCACTAAAGAAGAGAGTAGAGAGGCTGCCCTTTACAATACTGCATCTTATAAGAGGGAAGCTCTGCAGGGGAGAAGTGATTTTAAGTGTGGGATTTTCTGTGGCAGTATCTCCCTATTTCAGTCCGAAGTCCTGGAGAGAGAATTGGAATGAGCACGCTTACAGTGAGAACCAAGTTTGCTTCTCCATGGTATCCTGCATGAAAGCGAGAGCATGTTAAACTATTAGGCTTTGGGGATTTTGGACTTCTCACTGTTATTTTTAAGAGGAAAAAAAAAAACTACCTCCCCCTTGCTTGGTCTATAAAGAAAAGGAAAATTTTTGAAAAGCCTAGGTTAGAACAGGAAGCTTTAGTCGCACTTAAAATCCAACTGCCTTCTCATCCTGTCCTGATGATGGATTTAACGCAATACTTCCCTTTTTGAAAAGACCTTCCTCTCCAAGGGCCCCAAACCCTTTATCGTTCTTAATCTTTATTTTTCCTGTTGTCTGAAAAAATATTGAAAGTGTTAACTACCACTTTACTGGTGTCACACAAGCTAAAGCTTCCAGCTGAGACTATTTCATCAGTCTGGGGCCGTTAGCTCAGTGCAGAGCATGGTTCCACTGAAGGCAGTAAGGTAACCAAGTCCTCTCCCACGCCCTGAGACTTTCATGGTGTTAGCATTCCCAACCAAGTCCCGGGTAAACCAGTCAGATTCAGTTGGCTCTTCATAAAATACTACCATTCCACCTTAAACCTATCTACCTTAAAGTTGATCTAGATAGCAGTAGGCAGGGATTGGTGCTTATCTCTCATGCTTTCTTGTAGAAGACCCAAAGCACACAGTCATGGGATGAGGAAAACTGAAGACACATGGGACATTACAGAGCAGAATTTCTGGTTTCGTGCTTGCCTACTGTTTCTCTTTTTAGTACGATATATGGTAAATACCAAAAACAAGAACTGATAACTACCTGCGTCCTGAAAGAAGAAGTGTTTTTTTTTTTTTTTTTTTTTTTTCAGGATACTTCTGTTGTTCTGTTGTTTTGTTTGGTTATCTGGAAGATGAAGATACTGGTCTCGATTTCTAAGTCCTCTTCCTGCCTAAACTTGACAGAAGCAGGAAGTAGAAAGCAGAGCACTCAAGGGAGAATGGCAGCTGGGCCAAGTAGTGCACACTGTCACCCCAGCATTCAGGAGAGTGAGGTGGGAGGATTATGAATTGGAGGCCAGTCTGGGCTACAGAGGTGAGTTCAAGACCAGCCTGGGATGTGTAACAAGACCTTGTCTCCAAAAACTAAAGAAGGAAGAGAGGAAAGGAGAAGATATAGTGCTGGAGGAGGAACGAAAGAAAGGAAGAGGGAGAGACACAGAGTCTGTTTCCTTCTGGCAGCTCTTGCACGGGGGTGGGGGGGGAGTTTTCTTCAAGTGCAAACCTTGAACACACTTAGGGCATGTGCAGCCATCTTTCACCCCAGGTTTTCCCACTGTCATTATCCCTTGTCAGTCCTCTGGCCACTGTGGTGCTTTAGCCTGGCTGCACTGGACAGACATCCCTTCTTGCTTTTCTGCTCAGAGAGGACATGTGCTGTTTAGACATCGCTTGGTTTACAAATGACCTGAGATGTCAGAGTATCCCCCCACCCCGCCCCACTTCCGTCTGAGCTACCCAGTTTCAGTTCTGTAGTTATGTTAATCACCAGGACTTTCATAATACATTTTCTTCCTTCTTCATCAAGCCAATGGCACACCATTTTTTACTTGGTCAAGTAGTCTTCTTAGTTTGAGGGAAAAAAAAAAAACAGAATCTGTCCTACTTTGCTTAAAATTCTAGCATTAACACTGGAAGACAAACTATTTAGAATTTCTTTTTAAACAAAATTTTATGTGTAGGGGTAGTTTGTCTGCATGTATTTATTGCCTTTGTACTACCAGAGGCTTTGGATGCCCCGGACTGGGGATATATATAGGTCATTGTTAGCTGCCATGTGGGTGCTGGGAATTGAACCTGGTTCCTCTGGAAGGGCAATCGGTGCTCTTAACTGATGAGCCATCTCTCTGGCTGGCAAGGCAAGTTCTTTAACCTCATCATGACTCACTCACTGCCTTTGTAAAACAGATAAGAGTATCTTAAATGCCTGGCCCAAGAAAAGTGCACCGAACGCTCACCGCTCCGTTTTCCCCTAGCCTGCTGCTCAGTCTCTGTTCTTTATCCTCTTCGCCACCACGGCTGTCAGGAGAGGGTGTAGGCGCCTGACAGAAGGGAACACAGCAGGAGTGGGTGCTTCTGGAGGACTGCACCAGACTCTCCTGTCATCTATTAGGCTACACTGGATGGCATCAAAACAACTGGGAAATTGATATCTTTAGCAAAGATCCTGCAACCTCAGTGTAGGCAATGAAGTTATGTGTATTATAGTTGCAATATAAGCTCCTTCCACACCACATACGTGCACGCACGCACACTCACACTCACACGCACATGTATGCATGCACAGCAAATACACACATGCTCACATATATTCACACACACACACACACACACACACACACACACACACACACACACCATGCTTAGTGATGCTGAAGTTGATCTATAAATGCAGGTGAAGCTGGCCCTGACAGATGGCTGCTGGACTGCTGGTTGTAACTGACATCAGGACACCCCCTGTCCTGCAGATCACCTGATGTTTTCTCTGTAGCCACTAGCATGTTAATCAAAAGAGGCAAATGCATATTTTCCCTTTGTTTGGAGTATGCATGGTAATGGTACTCTAGAAATTACCTGCAATTGCCCTTCCTTGAGTATCTGCCCAATTCAAGGAGATGGTTAGCTCATCACACCAGGACACTCAGACCTGGTAGCAGCTGCTTCTCTTATTGTTGTGTCTCTATAGGAACTGGGTCTTTTGATTTCCGTTTTTATCCCCACCCCATGTTTAAAAGCATAATTCTTTTTTTTGAGAGCTTGAAAGTGACTTCAGCTCCTCAGCAGACAGATAATAGCCTCACATGAGTACTGTTAACTTACGTCACAGTCCTCTGCCCTCCCACCCCATGCAGTAGCTTGAGCTATGACATCTCAGACATGGCCATGTTAGAATCTTGCAGTAAATGCCAGAACAAGACTTTACTATAATGCCTGGGAGTTTCCCAGGAACTGAAATGAAACTTGAAAGGTGCCATTCTTCTGTGTAAGAATGACTGAGCAAAATGTGCTGCTCACTTGATAGCACACTGCTCGGTGCCATCAACTCCTGCATCCAAGCTGCCTCCTTTCTTTCACTCTTGTGTGTACCAAGGTCATCTCTAACGTGATCTGCCAGCCTTCGAGGGTGTCTGCTGGCCACCAGCATTCAGGAGCAGCCTCCGCCACAGTCAGGCTCCCCAGTGTTCTCACAGTAGATCATGGACCTCTAACTGATTCTTTTGCTTCCTGACATCTGGGAGAACTGGGACTGGGAGTTGGTGTTGGGAGAACTTTTATGGTGTTATCAGGAATGAGATCAGTCACCACAAGTAGCTTCGAGAGGAGTGTGAGATAAGGCCAGCACGTGTGCTTTAGAGTTTTAGAAGGTGTCACCTTGAGAAGCCATCAAATCACCGACTTATATACAGCTGTTCCTCCGTGTAACCAAAGGCTGTTGGTGTGCTAGAAATTCCAGGGCTAGCTTGTTACTTGTTAACACCATGTAACCTGCGTAACATTGCTGAATCCCAAGTCTTTAAAGTGGTAATGAAATATCACACTTAGCTGAGTACTGTGACACACACCCGTGACCTAACAACTTGACAGATAGGCGAATCAGGAGTCCATGACCAGCCTTGACTTCTTAGCAAGTTGGAGGCCAGCCTGGACTACATGAAATCATGTCTCAAAAAATCAAACCATCAAAACCAAAACAAAAATCAATCAAACAAACTAACATAAAACCCCAAAACTCCACCAAACTCCCCTTGCTACCTCCCCCCACCCCAACGAATCATACTTAACTGATAGCTGGGAAGTTTAAATACAGTATTTGTGCTTGTCAGATAAAAGCTGATCACTGACGATATAGTTTCTTTATTGTTTACTTTTAAAAAATTCTTACTATATACTCCTTAATAAGATTAAGATTTTTTCTTGTTCATTTTGTAATCTGAGCAAATAGTGAGGCCAGAAGCATATTCGTTGAATCAGAAAAAAAATCATTTATCAAGGTCTTCAAATCATTTTCTCACTCACTGGCCCAATAATTATGAATTATCTGCAGTCTGTCAGTACCGTGCTTGGAGAGTAGTCCATACAGCCATACTCAGTGCTTCCACGTTGTTTGTTAGCTGATCTGGGAGAGGAAGATTACATAGAAAAAGAAGAATTGTGATCAGTTTTGATCCTGGAGCTGGGATTTTTAGCATTAGAAATGCCTGCTATCACTAATGTCACATTTGACTAGCCAGACTTGGCGCTGTTTAGAGTAAGGCAGAAATAGGGCAATAAACCATTATTACAGCTGATTGGGGGGCTGGGAGATGCTCCGTTGGTAAAATGCACGCTGTGCAAGTATGAGGATTCCCAGAAGCCAGGCTTAGCAAGGGTACCTAAAAGCCCAGTACCAGGGAGGCGGAGACAGGAAGATCTCTGGAACTTGCTAGCTGGCTAACAGCCAAATTGGTGAGTCCACCTGGGCCCTACAAAAGTTGGAGGAGCATTTGAGGAGAGAACCTGGTGGGAACCTCCGTCCTTCATTTGTGTGTACAATCACGTGTCCTCACACAAATATATGCACACACACACATACACCACACAAACACACACCCACATTTCCCTCCACATCCCCCACACACATCTGTAACATTTAAAAAAATTATTCTTTGAAAACTTCATTGTCTGTATTTTTTATTTTTATGATATTTACTTTCACTCTTCTTCCAACAACGCCCAGGATAAGGCACCACCTTGTTGGTTCCCCCTGGTGTCCTCTTTTGAGTCCTATTCCTCCTGCCTATATACTCCTGGGCTTGGGACCTTCCTCTATAGGACAGTGACCTACTAGAGGCTACATCTGTTTAAGACAAAACCAACCCTGACTTCCCCTCCTCCAGAAGCCATCAACTGCTTCTCTGTTAGGGGCAGGGCCTTATCAGCTCCTCTCCCTTCCATGATAGAATGTTGACTGCCTTGATACCGTACAGGGGCCTGTGCGGGCAACCAAGGCTGCTGTGAGTTCTTGAGTGTGCCCATCTTCTCTTGTCCTGGCCAGACTTCTTCTTGACTTCTGGTTGTTATAATCTGTCCTCTCCCTCTTTCTTTAGAGATGGAAGGGGTTTGTGTGTTTCTTTTCTCTCTCTCTCTCTCTCTCTCTCTCTCTCTCTCTCTCTCTCTCTCTCTGTGTGTGTGTGTGTGTGTGTGTGTGTGTGTGTGTGTGTAGGGAGGAAAGGAGAGAAAGATCCCATTTAAGACTCACAACTTCATTAGCACGTATAACTGTTTTTCAAAGTTTTCAAAGAGGTATTCTTCCTTAAGTTTCATTGAGAGCTTACTAGTGGAGATCTTTTAAACACATGATTAAGTATCTACTTTGTAAAAACATCACATGTGTTTGGGTGGCGGGATGTTTCTTAAGGCAGTCTCCCATCAGACTTCAGAACTGAAGGGCAGAGAATGCACCTCCTGGAGGGGAGAGATGAGTAGATAGTCACCACGGGTGATTTGTAGCAAGATTTTGAGGTTGGCAGTTGGATTCAGATTTTTGTTAATAAGTCACTAGTGGCCCTAGATGGAAAAAGAACAAAACACAAACTTTTGTTAGCACGGAGAAATGTTTTGAGTGACATTGTCTAGTGAGACTCGCTCATTTCATAAATAATGAGTCTTGTTCCTAGGTATAAGGGTTTTGGTGGTAAACAGAGTAGGCAAGGTCCTTGCTCATGTGGACCTGGATAATTTCTCCTCTGGAGTGAGTGGGAGAGCCTGGACCATCAGTGTGGTGTGGGGTACTGAGTGGCAGCTTGTAGATAAGGCTGGCCCACAGCTGTGGTTGTGGACACAGGAACATCAAATTTCAAACTCCAGCAAACCATTGACCTATAACCAAGGAGTTGTGGATAAGACATAGACCCAGACTTGAGGACAGAGTTTGAGGCAAGCATGGGCTGGAACTTGGATCCAGGGGATTACAGGGTCAGGAAGGCGAGCTAGAAATGGGGACACTTGGGCTGAGTCCGAGATGAGGAGAGAGACCTTCCTGAGTAAAGCCAGGTGTCCATAGGGTTAAAACCACATAGTCAGTTGGAAGACATTTCTAAACGCCTATTGAACTCAAAAAATGTTTATTAACACTGGTTCAGATCAGCGGGGTTTTTTGTTTAGGTCACAGAACACTCAGGGGCATACCCAGGGATTTCCATTCTCAGAATTTGTCTGTTATCTAGATTTGACACTGAAGACCAGTTTCTGAAATTGGATTGATTGACTGATTGATGGATTAATTGATTGACTTTTTTCGTGTCTGAAGAACGGAAAATAATATCCGTTCTTCTGCCTTGCTAACTAGTGGATACAGAATGCAGTAATGCATCGAGGCCGCTCGTGTTGATTTTTCTTAAGCATTTAACAAAAGATGGGGGTGGGACAAAGAAGGGAGCAGCTTTTGTCTTTGAACCTAAGTCTGAAAGGAGTGGAAACTATTGCCTAAGAATAAGCACGTCAGGGCTGGCATTGACTTTTTCACTGTTTTAACCCCATTTACTCAAAACCCCATCAGCCGACAGCACAGTTGTTTGAGTTGCACAGTGAGCCAAGAAGCCGAGACGGTGCTCGTAGTTTCATTGGGAAGAGTCGGTGTGGAGGAAATAATGAATGTGTTTGCTCAGGTTCTACTTCTGTTGGTTTTAGCATTGGGAATAGAGGAAGGAAAGCAGATACAGAAGGTTAGAATTGGCAGGGTCAGGTGCAAGGCTGGGGTGGTAGCGTGCCAGGTCTTGGGAAACTGAGGCAGGAAGAACATGAGTTTGAGGCTAAGACCCAGTCTCAGAGAGCAAGGAGAAGAGGAGAGAGAAAGGAGGAAAAATGGAAAAGAAACTGCAAGAAGGTACATTAAAATTTTAAGGTTTGGGGCAATGCTCCTTGGGTAAAGATGCTTGTGGCCAAGTCTGAGGACATGAGTTCAATCCTTGGGACTTACATGGTAGAAGGAGAGAACTGACTCCTGCAGGTTTTCCCCTGACCTCCACACATACGCAATAGGTAAATAAATCAATCCAACATCATAGAATGTTAAGTTGTACGGTTAGTTTTAGTAAACAGTTGAGAGGCTGGCTCATCCAGGAGTTTCAGTCATTTTCCCTTTAAGAAGGGTCACCAGATGGATCTTCAGTCACAGCCTTGGGAGCTCGGCAGGAAAGATGGCTGACAGACTCTTCTTAGGGAAGTTGGAGTTCTGTGCTTTAACTCTGCACGAAGCTTGAGTTTTCGTTCTCTTCTCTCCTAGTTAGCCTCTCACCTTTCCTCCACGTGAAGCTTATCACTCAGAGAAGTTTAAACCTGTTTTATGGTTTAAATTTTCGGAAGCAGGACTCAAACAGCGTTGAGCAGGGTGTCCCAGGCACGACCACTTGTTGGGCTGTGTTGTTTCTAGGGATGTAATAGAAATATCGTGGCCAAGTTTAAGGATGATCCACACGAGGAGGAAGGACCGCAGGACACAGTGTTGGGGAGGAGAACTGTAGTTTTGCAGATTGGCATCCTGATAGAACTGGGACTCAGCTCCTAGGGAACTTGCTAGCTTAGAGGTGAGTTGTGGGTAGGAGCTTGTGGCCTTTGAGTCTAGAGGGCAGAAGCAGTCCCATGGTGTCATCCTTCTCTGGGAATGGCTTTTGGTTTGGAGGACTTTAAGGAACTTTGGAGAAAGGAAGAGGAGGCATGTACAGTGTCTGTTTATGAAACAATGGGTACAACCAATCCTCCTGCTTGATCCCCCATTCTCCCACCCAGTCTACCCTGGGCAGGGCACAGCCCCTGAATATAGCTATCAGCATACAATATGGCTGCCTTTGTCATTGGAAATGGTTCGTACTGAAGTGAAACTGAGACTTAATTTTATTTTAAATAAATGCAGTTTGAAAACACTTGACTCAGGTATTAGAAGGTGCTTGGATAAATAAGCTTACCATCCTGGCTGGAAGTCTTATTTTGTTTGTGAAGACAAGCAAGAGCTCTCTCTCTCTCTCTCTCTCTCTCTCTCTCTCTCTCTCTCTCTCTCTCTCCCTCTCTCCCTCCCTCCTTCCCTCCTTCCTTCCCTCCCTCCCTCCCTCCCTATCTCTCTCCTTACTCCCTCCCTCTCTTCCCTCTTCTCTCCCTTTTTCTCTCTCCCTCTCTCTTTCCCTTTCCCTCTCCCTCTCCATCTCTCCCTTTCCCTTTCTCCCTCTCCCTTTCTCCTTCTCCATCTCTCCCTCTCCCTCTCCATCTCTTCCTCTCTCTCTCCTTTCCTCTTCCTCTGTCTCCCTCT
>JANHMN010000008.1:76898795-76929957 GCA_030674055.1 Rhabdomys pumilio | reverse complement strand
AACCTTAGAGGGAAGGAGGAGGAACGTACGGGTAACCCCGAAGCCAAACCCCCCCCTCCCCCCCCCCCCCCCCCCCGACACACACACATCCAGGATGGCCTGGACCTGTGTAACACTGTCAGACCTTGATCTCTCAACAATCATTGTGCATTAGCCTCCGAAGTACTGGGATTATATGAATATGCCACCACCCCACGTTCTCCAACTGTAAACTTTATGATATCTAAATACAGATAAAAGCTTTCCAGTGGAAAATTAGTTTCCTGTTGGTGATATGTTATATTATAAACTAGACCCCAAATTTCAAAGAGTTTGTATTTTTAAAAAGGTAGGATATAGTAATATATTTAAATTAAGAATGTCATGTATTGATTATATGTTGAAAGAATCTTTTGGCTGAATTGAGCTAGTGATATATATTATGTATTATATATTATGTATTATATTATATACTAATTACATATTTTATATTATATATTTATTCTATGTTTTGTGTCCTATATTATATATAACTATATCATATATACAGATACTATGTGGAATCTGTCAAGGAGCAGTAGAACTTTCTAGGGAAGTTTGTTAGACTGCTAGATGCCCTTGTACACAGATAGGGTTGTGGCGATTGAGGGCTGGGAAATCGGTTTTAATAAGAGCAAGTTAACTGAGAAGCTGGCTTTGCTTGTGTGTGATCAGGATGATTTTGAAGTCCACTTTTACCCACTCACAGACCACTGGTTCTCCCGGAACAAAGAAGCAGCCGCATCAGCGCCTCTGTCATTTGCGTTTGCTCGGCATTTCTCCTGCCAGAATCTTAGTGACTGTCAGTCTGGATTTGGCTTGCTACTATTAAGAATATAATCTTACCAGAGGGGAATTCCATTGCTTAGAAGGAAATATACAAGCCTTTTCCAACTCATTTCAACCTTAAGGGCCCCTCCTTTAGTGTTTTTTTTTTTAATTAAACGTTCCAGAACCTTCCTCTTCTGTAGTTGGCAATGGGATAAAGCTTGCTTGGCTGCTCTGTTAGCCAGGTTGGCTTACAGGTTGCTTTCTGAAAAGACACAGAGAATATTAACTTATATCTCTAGCTGCAACACCTGGGTGAAGTGCAGATGTTTGAGCTAGATTCTTGCCACAGCCCTGTCACTTTTTAAAACAGAGCGTTGTTTGAAACAAAGAAGAGAAAGTGTTCCTAATATCCAGATGTTTAGGTGCTGTTGAAAAGTACAACTTCCAGGAAGAACTTAAGTATCCAATGGCTTTTCTCTTGGTAGAGCTTTCACTTTAACAATGAGCAAATAAGTCAGAAATTCTTAAGTAAACTACTCTCACCCTGTAGGTCTACTTGGTACAGACTCTTACTTACCAAGAGCTTAAAAACAGTTGTAGGTAGGTGCACTCCAGATGTGGGAGTTAGGAATGTTAGCTTTATCCACAAGAGTTGGGTGGGTCATTCAAGGGGCTCTTTGATTGATACTTCAACATCAGGTCGAACTTGTGTCAGATGGTTCTGTGACCTAACTCCTGAGGTGTTAGGAAGACATGGTGGCATGCAATGGGAAAGGTTTCTTTTTGTACCTACCAGGTACAAGGCTCTTGGTAGTTTAAAGGCTTTGTTTCATTTGCATTTTGTTCTGGGGATTGAACCCAGAGATTTGCATATGCCAGTTAAGTGCTCAGTTAAGTGGTCAGGGGTAGTTTTAGCCCCTGCGTTCCAAGGTATCATTAAGAAGTCAGTTGTGTGATGCTTTGAAGTCATTGAAGGAGATGCTTCAATGGCTCAGAGCACAAACTGGTCTTTCAGAGGGCCTGAATTCAGCTCCCAGTGCTTACAGTGAACGCTTCTAAGGCACATGCAGTCCAGACTCTAGGCCTTCCAATGTCCTGTACTGGCCTCCACAGGCACCTGCACTCACAGATACACACACACACACCCACTGCACAACACACACAGAGAAAGACACATACACACAGAAACACAACACACACACACACACACACACACACACACACACACACACACATTTTAAAACATAAATCTTTAAAAAAAAAAAACCAAAAACCCAAAGTCAGCTACCTGGAGTTAGAGGTGTTTCCCCTGATTCATTATTATCAGCCGATGCTTCAGTGTGCAGGATTATGGACCTCATCACCAGCCACAAGGTTACTTTGGTCGGGAATGTACCTCAGAGTCACTCTAGATAGAATACCTGCAGCAGACTGACTAAGGAAATAATTTCACTGAGGTCTAGCCTGGCCAACCATTGAGTTTACTGGTGTCCCTTACAGATGAGTGAGAGGTAACTGATAGAAGAAATGTGGGTGGCTCGAAGGTGATAAATGTACCCTAACATGGGTGACAACTCACAGAAACTGATTTTCTGGAGCTCTCCTGTAACTTGCAGTCAGTCAGCTATAGTTCGCATCCCCCATCTCCTACCCCCCATCCTCCATCCTGTATCCTCCACCCTCCATCCCCCTACCACTAGCAATTGGTAATGACAGTTTTAACTTTTGAGAGTTGGCTTGGGTGCCTTGGAGTTTCAGGAGCTGCTGGAGCCCTGAACATCTCATGTGCCTCCTTCCTGCCTGCAGGAGGCAATGCTTGAATTCCGATGAGGTGGCCACCCAGCACATAGGCAGCCCTGACAGCCATCTTGGGGTTATTCCCTCAGAAGAATAAACAATGGTTCTAAGCTACATGTCAATTCTCTAGTATAGTGTTTTCAACTTTCCTAATGCTGTGAGCCTTTAATATAGTTCTTCATGTTATGGTGACCTCCTGCTGTATTTAATACAGTTCTTCATTTGTTGATAATGTAAATATCTGTGTTTTCTGACGGTCTCAAGTGATACCTGTAAAAGTTCTGTTCAACTCCCCAAAGGGGTCACGACCTACAGGTTTCTGAGGCGTGAGTTGGTAGGAGAGAAGGAAGAGAGGATAGACCAGAAGGGGAGTAAGCTCCATCTTCGCCAGCTTCTCTGTTAACCCCGCCACACTCCTGCCACATATACCCAATGGGCAGAGAACAAGGGTTCTGGGACAAACATTAGAACCTGAAGCTGAGCACGTTCCTTGGGTAGCCTCTGAGGAGAGATGAGGAACCACCTTGAGCATACCTGGATGGAGCAGGTTTTCACATGTAGATCATGTGATGTCACTCAGACGCCTTGTATTACCACTGGTCACCTGAGTTACGGGGGCAGGTAGCACAGTGGTAATTAACTCAGGAGGGTGGATAGTTGTCACACAAACTAATGCGGCTTCTAAAGTCTGTTATGAAACAGAATTGTTTACCCTGCGTCTTCATTGATTTTACTTCTTTCTGTCTTGATTTCAAGCCGTGATTCTCAGCAGTAACTGAGCACATCGGAATCACCAGGGAGGGTTAATATTAATGTCTGGTTCATACCCCACAGACTGATTTGCTGGGTTGTTCTGGCTGTTTGTTTGTTTGCTTGTTTTTTTTTAAGTTCCTCTGGGTAATTCTGACCTGTAGCCAAGATTCAGAATATCTGAACAAAAATGTATGTTTCCTAAATTGTTAACTGATCCTGAATCCCCAAGGAACATAGGAATTTTCAAGCATATTTTTTATGTACTGTTGAAGACTTAACATTTCTAATGAAGGCATGAAATCCCATATAGGATAGATGATTAGGCTTTAGAAAAATATAAGGGTATAGTTATTTCCCTGTTATTTTTAAGCTCCTAAATATTCTGCTAAATATCATACATCACACTTGTATTTTTATATTTCATTCTCAATTTAATTGCTTATTGTTCAAAACGGTAAAAATGCCAGTGTCTCTTGTCTCTGTAGTAATAATCACTTATCAGCAAGACCTCTTTCAATAAATACATCACCAGAAACCCAAACTCGTGGATCGTTCTAACCATGACTGCAATGAAGAAGGAGCTAGCTGCCTCTTCTAATTGTGAATTTTGTGTCCAAGAGTTAAAAAAAAAAAAAAAAACTCTGTAAATTTTGTTTTGACAAGTATACATAGAAAATGTTTTCTGAAAGTGGAAACACAGGGGTGAGCCATTCGTGGTAGGTTGTAAGGTGGTTTGTGTTATGGGGGTGGAGGGAGTATCCTAGAGTAGTGGTTTTCAACCTTCTTGGTACTGTTACCCTTTAAAACATTTCTTCATGTTGTGGTGACCCCAAACCATAAAATTATTTTCATCGCTTCTTTATAACTGCAATTTTGCTACTGTTATGAATAGTAATGTGAGTATTTTGGAAATAGAGGTTTGCCAAAGGGGTTGCAATCCGCAGGTTGAAAACCCTGTCCTGGGTTTGTTTTGTTTTGCTTTTTTTTTGAGGAGGTCGAGTTCTGCCTCTCCAGTCAGTGCTTTTACGTCAGATACTCACAGTTTCCTATTTGCAACACCAAGACGGGTTTGATTCTTAAAATCAGCAGTACATGGGACTTTTATGTCCCTTGTTGTAACCAGACCTTGTGTTTGCCAAGAGCCTTTGATTCAGGAAGCCCAGGTTCATTTCATTTCTTTGGAGGAGCATGATGTAGCAGTACGGGCTGGGTGTTCATTAGCCTGCTGTTTCAGGAACACTGGGATGTGGACTCGGCTTTTCTTTATTACTTTTAAACACAGTGTTAGTTGGTTGCATTGCAAATTGTTTTGGTAGTAAACATTTTTCTAGAGATGTAAGTCTTTTCTGACTTAATTTGTACTCATTTCTCTAGATATAGTCTACAGGGTTATTTTTATTGTTGTTCTTGTTTGTTTGTTTGTTTGTTTTGTTTTGTTTTGTGTTTAGTTTTCTGTCTCAGCCAGAGCAGAGGCAGTGGAATCACCTGATAGGAGCAGAACAAGAGAGTTCTTATTTTTGATCTTGATAGTATTTGTGGCCTGCTGGGGTTAGGGAATTAGATAAGACCCCAGCTTCTGTGGGGCTGCCTAGCCTGGGCCAGCAGCACAACAGTACAAAGTACAGTCCGTCCCTCGTGTAGCTGGCCCGGGGAGTAGAGCATAAACCTGTCCGAGATCTGCTGTTTGATTTTGAAAACTTTCTTAATGGGCAATAGTGGCCCCGCATAAGCTATGGATGCGTTATAAGGAGACAGTACAGGATTGAAAGTCCTTTTGGTTTTAAAGAGGTCTAAGCTACTGCCCACCCCACACCCCTTCCAGCCTTTGCTGCTAATTTGCTGGCATTATGAGTTTGACTTCCAAGATGTAGGCCTTAAAGAAAAGGGAAAGAACAGGACTGTGAATGATACTGTGTAACAGCAAAAAGGTATGGGGGGTGGGGGGAGGGAAGAGAAGGAGAGAGAGAGAGTTTAAGAAGCCACACAAAGCAGGTAGTAGGATTCAGAGTTGCTGCACTGGTGCTTAAGCAGTCTGCAAGAAAGACCCTGACCTTGGACTTCCACTTGGGTTTTCAGTCCCACAAGTCCCAGGACAGCTTCCACACCAGGGGCCCTGTGAATGATGCACAGGGGCTATAGTGTGGCAATGGCACATGCCTGAAGGTCTTTTCTCATTTGTGGGCCGAAATTGAGAAGCCTCTCCAATGGTGCCCCCGATACAAGTAAATAGCAACTCTCTCAGTTCATTACTTGTTAGCCCCAGGCAGGGACTGCGCAGATTGGCTAATTGTAATAGCCAACCCATTAAAGGGAATAGCATTAATGGAGGAGAAAGCAGCTAATAAGGTAGCTGAACTTGGCTACAGCATTGTGCCCAGGGTACAGGCTGCTGCTGCTAACTTAAGCACCTGTTTGTTCTGCATCTGGAAATAGCCAGGAAGAATGAATTTAGTGACCCTCTTTCAAATGGTGGATCTGAAGCTCAGGAGCATTTCTGGGTAACTCAGACATTGAAACAATTTTTCCCCTGAGGTAGCACTTGAGGGTCTGTATAAGTAAAAACACTCACCTTTCTTACTGTGAGTAATAATGTAACAATGCTGCCAGCCCGCTCTGAGAGCTCACACACTTCCACAGTGTTTTCCAGGAGCCATGGTGCATACTGCCAGGCTCATCCGTTCTCTGCTCCAAGCAATTGTGGCATCGTAGCTGGGACTAGGATGCTGTCTAGGCCTGGGAAAGGTGTGAATTCAATTTTCCTGCCCAGGTCTGAAGCTTGTAACCTTGATCTCGTGTGCACGATGCTGGGGCCCAGCCAAATAAGCTAACCATCCGTGCATCCTAAGAGCTGGGCCGGCTCCACAGCCCTCCCTGGAAACCACAACCTGGCATTAAAAAGAATCCCAGCTTTAGTTGCAGCTTTCTTTTTGTGTCAGAAATATCTGAGAAATTCAGAAAAGTTAAAAAGAAGAAAAGGAAATTTTGTGGTAAGCCAACTCTCAGGAGTGGGAAAGGAACTTAATTAAAATATTTTAAAATCAGAACAATAAAGAAATGGATGTGAAGTTTTTGTTGTTTGGTTTTGTTTTTCTGGTTTTTTGTTTGTTTGTTTTAACGTTGGTACCCTAGTCCTAGAGGCACCGGCTTTTACAGCTTTAGAGTCTGTTTGATAGATAAGTAGATGCTTTGTTCCTGTTGTGTAAGGGACCGCTCTTACCTACATTATTGTTAACAAGCTTTGATTTGCCAGAGAGTATCAGATTGTATCAAAACAGCATCTTGGAATAAGGAAGCATTTGTGTGAGCCCCCAGTATGGAAGCCTCTTTTAGAAAACCTCTGTCTCAGCCTCATCAACTCTCAAGGCAATAATCCCACACATGTATTCTGGAGCTGTTGGCTTCCCGAGTAGTGCTCAAGTCTGTATTACAGGCTCTAGATCCTTAGTATACAATTGTTATTGATTCAGCTTGAATAAGGATCTTCAAAGGCGTGGTCCCAGAGTGGCACTATTGGGAGGTAAAGTACCCCTTTAAGAGATGAGGCCCTATGGAGAGATGCATTGGCTGCTCTTCTAGTGGACCTGGGTGTGATTCTCAGCACCAACGTGGTGACTCACAACCATCTATGACTTTAATTCCATGGAATCTAATGCCTCTGCTGGAGCCTCTGTGGGCTCCAGGAATGCACATGAAGCAGAATACTCTCATATAAAATAAAAATAAATTTTTTTAAAGGGGGGGGGATTGAAACTAGTAACTAGTGAGAGATCTTCAGACCATAGGGGACATACCCTTGAAAGGGATAGTAGGGTAGACTGGTGCCTCCCTTTGTTTGTTTCCTTGTCTTCAGTAAAGTGAGTTACATTCTCTTGCCAACATGTGCTGCCTTGCCCTAGACCCATAGCCAGAAGGCCTGTTGATCACATGCTGAACTGAAAGCGGGGACAAACCTTTCCTTGTCCTAAGTACTTGTTGCAGAGCTGGAATGCTGAGTAATACACAGGGAATGCTTCACTCTTTCTTGTACTCATTCCTCTGATACTTGAAGATGTGTTGGAGAATCCTGTAAAAGTTAAAGGAGCTGAAGGCCACTGACCACACAGAGCCTTGCTGACTTCAGTGCTCCTCATTTAGGAGTGTCTGTCTGCAGGCCCTTGAAGGAGCCTTTCCTAGACACCGTCCGCTGTGATTTCTGAAGGCAGACTTTGCTTCCTGAGGACATAAGATTTTTCCTGTTGTATTAAGTGAGTGCTGACAGGGTCCCTTTCCTGCTCCTCGCTTTTAAAATCTCGTCTACATATTTAGATTTGATGTTCTTGAAGAATTGGAAAAGATTGAGTAAGAGAAATGGTGTCTTGTTAAAGAAAACATTAGGGATAAAAAGTAAGAGATTTTTAGCCAACAGTAACCATGACGAGATTGCTGTACAATGTAAAGCAATTAAACTCAAAGGCAATCTGTAGATGCTTTGCTGATCCTACTGATTATTGCAAAGTAAACACACACCCCTGTATGAATTCTAATGGCTGCCCCTGGAAAGAGGCCGCGTGGGGACAAACTTCTCAGACATTGTGTACTCTCTTACTTTCTGCTCGTGAGATACATCACAGGCTTAGTTAGGAAAGTGGGTCCCTGGCTTTGACAGTTCTGATTGGTGTTTCCTGAGAACTGAGGACAGGGGCAAAGCGAGGAGCGATCCCAAGGGCACTGCGCTTCATACAGTGGCAGGTTACCTCTTAGGAGTCCGTGTAAGCTACAGAGCCATTGGTGATTGGCCAGTGGTACTTGAGTGCAGTTTCTTGATCTTTCTTTTTATTAGAAGCAGTTCAGTGGAGTGGAGTTAGACCAGCCTGTACCCACATTACCAGCTCTGCTGTCTCCCAAGCTGGTGACTGCACAAGTTGCTTAATTAAGCATTACAGTCTTCAGATCAGGTTCCCTACTGTGGGTTGGTGATAAGGATGCCTTCCTGGCAGCGTTCCTGAGGTGTGAACAACTCCACGAGAAAGCACACAACCTCCCTTAATGGTTTTTTGATTTTTTTTTTTTTTTTGGAGTAACTGTGTTTCCCAGCTATATTTGTATTCAGAAATGTATAAGTGTTCATATGTTTTTAGGGGTAGAATGATATGGCATTGTTTTTGTTGTTTTGTGGTTGTTTACAGTGTTGGGGCTAGAACCCAGGACCTTGTGTATGTTAGGTAAATTCTACCACTGAGCTGCACAGCCCCACCATAGAATTTAAGTATTGGAGCCATTCTAGAAATACAAAGACTTCTAGTTGTTTAATTCAGAATGATGAATACAGGCCTAGACTCAGTGAATATTAGAATATTTCTTACTGATAGGGAGGGAAACATCTCAGTGATTCTTTAGTGCAAGGCTTGATTGCAGGGCATATTATTAATGTACCTTTCCTGTTTCTTTTATAACACCACTGCATGTAAGAAAATAGGTGTGGGTAAAGAAAGATTTAAGGTGTTATGATTTAATTATATCCATTGGACAAATACAATGTATTGTCTTCTGATTCCGAACCACCTGCTTTATCCCTCACCAGAGACTTCCAGGGAAAACAAAAGAGCCTGGCTCCTCAGAAGAGCCCTGCCAGCTCAGTGTCTGTGGTTTGTCCCTCCCTGGAGAGGGTTGCTGGGCCATCAGGGTAACTTGGGGAGGAAGCTGCAGAAACCAGGAATGTGGTTCCTACCCATGTTACTTTCCACAGGGGAGGCCTATTGTGTTCCCCGAGATACTGATGTGTATCCTGCCAGTGAGTTTGGAAAACCAGATACCATTTAGGTTATAGAATGACTTTCCAGATAGAGGCTTCTCTTAGGAAGAGCTTAGATACCAAGACGCATTTGAGCTCTTGGTTTTAGAAGTCTCCTCTACCCTTTCCGGGAGGAGAAGAAATCACCCTAATTCTACTTCTGCGTTTGCTTTTCTGCTCCACTATTCCTGTGTGCCTGGATACCTGTGATGATTTTCCTCAGCCCATTTCTTTCTTTCTAGGGACATATTGTTTCTTTCTAGGGACACTCCAAAAATACTGTCTGTGGTTGCATATGCATACTTTCTCAAGTTCTTTAAGTTTATCTCACTGAATCTTGGGTTGAACAAAATAGTGAATGTACTTTTTTTTTTTAAAGACAAGTAAAGAAATAGATAGTTTGGGTTGTTATTTGCGTCTGTAATGCCAGAGACCTAGAAAATGGTACAGGTACATTTTTATTTATCTGTTTTGTTTTTTTATTTTTTAAATAATGTATAGTAATGTTAGTAAAGGCATACTTACCATGTTTAGCGAAAGCCACCACCACCAATCTTGAATCCTTTTGCAGCCAGAATAGAATATTTAAGTAGTTGTTTGCCTTCATTTTCCTGCTGCTTTGATAAAATATCCTGATAAAAAGCAACTTATTAACAAAGGGTTATTTTGGTTCTCAGTTCTGTGGGATAGTTCATCATGGCATGATGGGGAGAGAATGGTAGCAGGAGGGTCAGATAGCTGGCTTCGTCATGACCACAGTGCAGAAACAAATCATCCTTGTGCTTAGTATACCATCTCCTCTTTGTATAATCCGAGATCCCAACGAAGGGGATGGTGCCACCCATAGTGGGCTAGCCTTCCCACCTCAGCTGTCCTCATCACAGGCAGGCCTTCAGACTCATCTCCCAGTTGATTCTAGATCTCAGTGAGTTGACATTTGAGATTAACCATCACATTGAATATTCCTGCTTGTTTAGTAGTCACAGTATAGCTTGTCAGAGGAGGGAGTCCTGTGCAATCTGTTGAGGTTGATTATAGGACAAGCATTAGCTTTCTCTCAAGGTTTTTAGATCTGGCAGCCTGATTTTTCTCTGCTGTTTTTACATCTTCTCTGGGTTGCAATGCTCACTGTTGTGAGTACCACCATACAGCAGATGAGAGTCGCCTACGGTAGCATTCTTACCATAACCCCAGGAAGCTGTAATGTTTAGTCCCATGGCACTCCATGGGACTTTCCACACAGGCTTCAGAAACCAAATTGGAGATAGAATCTTGGCATTTACAATGTTGTTGAAGCAGTTTCTAGAAAGAATTCCTCAATCGAGGACATCTAACTTTTTCTTTTTGAAATTGCCTACTAACCATCTTTCCACAAGAACACCAGCTTTATTTCTTCCTCTCTTGGTTCACAACATGTTTTGCCTATATTTCCAGAAGGTTAAGATTAAGAATAGGCTCCAGCCCAACCCCTCGTCCTTTTTAGGTCATAGTGTAAGAATAAGTGTGTGAATGGACCAGCGTGGTCCCTGTAATTTACAGAAGCTCTCTATTGAATAACTCAGAAGAGGGAGATGCTCGTGGTATTAGTAATTCTGAGTTTTTGACCTTTCTAGAATGGGCCTGGGAAGGAGTGGAGTGTACAGGATGAATGAGTGAGCTGCTTTTACATGGAAGTCTCAAGTTCACAGGTTAAAAATAAGCACAATCAAATTGGTACCCTTCATTAGCCCTTCATGCTGTAGGCAGCATTGAAGGGAGGAGATGTAAATAATTTCAAATTCAATAAGTTGCTCTTATAGCAGCATACATTTTAAAGGGTTTATATAATGGTTAGAGAAATGTACATTTCATCCCTTGCCTTCAGCTGTTTTCAGCTTTCCTCTCCCATACTGAATCATCTTGTACCTTCTTCCCTCCTCGTGGATATTACAGTTGACCTCAGAAATTACAAGACCTCCCCTTTGTCAAGCAGTTCAGTGTGGTGGGTTGTGTCTGCACATTTGAGAGCAGCATCCCCTCCCTGGCCAGTATCTGACAATAACACACTCACTTCACGGTGTGTTTAATCATGGCGTTGACTTCCATCCATAACTCATCCTTTATACTACCTGAATGCATTAGTATTGCTGTCTATACAATTTAATTTAATTAGAGTCATGTTTATAATCATTTGGGGGAAAATCCTGAGTATTCCCTGTATTAAAATAAAGCTCCTTTGGATTTCATCTGGCCGGCAGTTTTCTTTAGAGGTGAATCAGCCAACGGTTACTATGCTAGACACCTTTTCTTTTGATAGAGTCGGGCCAGAGGGGTAGCAGTAGTGAGGATAAAGAAACCACTTGATTTGGGATATTAGATGTGAGTCTCCTTTAAGCCTCCCTGTCTATCTGAGATAGCTGTGTCTGACTTTTCTAGTGCCTGGTAGCTGCTGATGGGCCAGTATAGACATTAAGTACATGGCTGTAGTAAGTCACAGTAGAAATCAGAGAGACAAAGCACATTAAGGGTAATGTGTGGAGCTTCCAGCTTCATGTTCTGCGTCAGAAAAGAGCCCACATACTGGGTAGCAGTCTCCTGAGTTTTCTGCTAGATGCCAAGCCCAGGGGTTCAGTAGGTAATCATTGCTGTCCACAGGTTCATCAAGGCCTGAGAAACACATCTAGCTTTTCTCCCATGTGGTCAATGTAGCAGCTCCTCTGTTGTGGATGTGTGTCTTCACGGACCCTTTGACAAAGGGCTTCCTGACCTCACTTTATAGCTTTTCCCAGTCTGGAGCCATCATCTGGAATGAGAGTCCAGGTACCGCAATCACTCTGGTTTGCTGCAGCCACAGTGCAATAAAGATATGGCATAGCGATAACGTAGAGTCAGGACTGTGTGCACTGTGAAGGTGACTCCCAGTCAGACTCTGCTTGCTGAGCTGATGGTAGGTCTCCCACAATGCCAAG
This sequence comes from Rhabdomys pumilio, assembly GCA_030674055.1. Classification (NCBI taxonomy): domain Eukaryota; kingdom Metazoa; phylum Chordata; class Mammalia; order Rodentia; family Muridae; genus Rhabdomys; species Rhabdomys pumilio. The sequence goes on along the minus strand of JANHMN010000008.1, from coordinate 76,917,900 downwards.
TAAAAACATCTGGGGTAGGAGACTGGAGTAATGTGGCCTCCTCTCTTACAGACAAGCTAAAAGGTTCCTTCTGGCCCTTGGCTTTGAGAAAGAAGTCACTATATTGTGAAACACCATCTCTCTTTCTCTTTTACCCTCGTGATATTCCTTTTGAAGACCCTTTGCCTGTCCCAGTCTTCTTTATCAATAGTTTCACTTCTGTAAAAATCATAACAAAATAAAGCTATTTCTGGAAATAGAGTTAACTGTTGGTGTCTAGATACTTGATGAGACTAGGGGCGTATTCGAGGGGGTGTAGAGAGTTTATGACCGTGCTTGAAATGCTTGAAAGGTTTTCTGGGACCGATACCCCCTCACTAGATTTAAGGCATGTTTCTCATGTATGCAATTATGTATTGTTGCCTCTCCTACGCCACATGACCCCAAGGAAAACAGCCAAAAGAGTGACTTATCCCTATGTTAGAGTTGCTGAAGGTATTTGATGTTTAGGAGGGGTTTTTGTCGTTGGTGGTGTGTTCTTGAATGTTTTGTGTCAAGATCATTGTGGTTGATGTAGAGTGTAGAGACCCAGTCTAGGTATGTGGTGACTTCTAGGTAGAACTTCACCAGTACAGGTGTACAGTGTGTGTTTGAACAGATATTCTAGCTGCCTCCTTGCAGCTAGTAGATGCCTTAGGCAAGGTATGATGATTCCATATGTATATGTGTATATGTATGTGTGTGTATATGTATATTGTATGTATATATTTAAAATTGAAATTTCCCACCCCAACTTTCTAGGCTCTGAGCAGAAGAAACACTTGACTTTGGTTACAGAGCCAAGGGGGCTCCTCTCCTTCTCCTTACCTATTTGATGAAATATATAGCATTAAAAGACCTGATTTTTTTTTTTTTTGAAAAAGAGTCTCATGTAGTCCAGGCTGGCCTTTCCTCACTATATTGTCCAAGTTAGCTCTTCTTAACTTCTAGTGTCTACCTTTCAAGTTCTGGGATCACAAGCATGCATAGCTCTGGCCAAGGCTGCCTTGCATCACCTTAATCTAGGATTTTCTTTTTCTCCTGATCTTTATTTTCATAGCGTCAATTTACTGATCTTTCCTCCGAGCTTATTTTTGCCCCTTGTATTTCTCAGTTTCATTTGTTCTTTGGACAGGGACCCTTGGAAGTCAGTGGCTAGGCAAGCTGGTTTTTGGTAGTAGGGTGGAGCTGCAAATTGTACGTCTGCTCCCGCTGGACTCAGTAGTTGTCTTCAAGTGACTGTTAAAACTGTCCTCCTCAAGATCCTTGGTCCCATGAAAGCTGGATGCTGTGTGTGTGTGTGTGAATTCGAGGGTGGGGAGGTGGGAGTTGGGGGGGGTAGGTGGGGCCACATCCTCATAAAAGCAGGAGGAGGGGGATGGGATACGGGGTTCCTGGGCAGGGCAGGGAATGGTGTAAGAGGATAACAGCTGAATTGTAAATAAAATATCCAATAAAAAAAAGACTGTCCTCCTCAGATCACTGTTTGCCTCGATTGATCTAGCAAATATTATTTGTTTGAGGTTGAATTGATGGATCTGTTGTAGCCCCATTCATCTCCTGGTCAATTGACAAGCATCTTAAGTTATTATCAAACAGTGTTAATAGACCCCTGGATTACATCAAAGAGAAAGGAAATAATTGTTTCCAATAGGGAGGGAGAAGGGGCAAGGGGTGCTTGTTCATATGGATTCAGAAGGAAGGACATTTAAAAATTGGATATTTGCAGCTGTGGTTTTGGTACAGTGAGATAGTGATAGAACATTATTTAATTCACCTGGCACTATTGCTCTGTTGGAGAAGCGCTTGCTAACTAAGCATGTATGGATCTCTGGGGTCAGTCCCTGTACTGAATAGCCAGACATGATCACACCTGTCAGTAATCTGAGCACTCAGAAGGTGCTCAGGAGGATCAGGAGTTCAAGGTCATCCTTAGCTATGTAGTGAGTTAGAGCCCAGCCTGGGCTACAGGACACCATTTCTCAGAAAAGAAGAGAGAAAAATCTAGGTCTTAATCTTTGGACCTAGAAATCATCACTTTCCCACTTACTGGTATAGCTCACTCTTGCTGGATTCAGGTATAGAATCTTTCTCTGATTAGAAGCTGGGGATGTTGTCATGGTTTCAATGCATTGGCGACATACATCATGCGACTTGGAAAAATGATTTGGGGGAGTTTCTTTGGAGCACTACTCTTTGCATGTCTTGTTTTCATGCGCTCATCTTAGCCCTCCTCATTCTGGGAACAAGCCACTCATTTGGATCCCTGTTGGCCTGAATCCAGACACCCTGTTTTCAACCTTTCCAGTGTTCTTTGTTTACTTGTGTTGTTTGAAAATCAAAGTAGAAAGAACTTAAAAGGTGCCAGTGGGCTACTTGTATTCTAGGATAACCATGTGTGTGACTCACCACAGTTGTAGATGCCAGGGCCATGTTGTGGCATCAGAAGGTTAGACACGCCTGGAAGGGGATCTCTGGGCAGGCTGGTGTCCCTGATGCCCCTTCTGCCTTTTGCTAAGATTTTCACACCGCCACTGCAACGTTTCATTTTCTTTTCCCCCTCCCCCTTTTCCTAACAGCAGGAACGAATTTCATACACACCCCCAGAGAGTCCGGTGGCAAGCTACGGATCTTCGACTCCAATTCATGTTCCAGTGCCTCGAGCGCTCAGGATGGAGGAAGACTCGATCCACCTGCCAGCACACCTGCGTGAGTGTTTACCTCTGAGGAGATGGAGGCTGGGGAGGGGAAGGACAGACAGAGTGCTGGCCCATGAAGATCCCAGGGAGAAGCTCTAAGTCTGAGCCGATGTTCATGGGACTTGGCCAGCTGACCTGGGATCTTTGACGCTCACCCCATAATGGCTTTGGAAAGTTTGAGACTCTTGTCCCTTATTTCTCGATATTTTCATTTGTATTGTATCTGATAAGGACGTGGCAGGGAGAAACTCTAGAAATACCTCACATGTGACAGAGTTAATGCGATATAGTAGGCCAGAGGAGTTTTATTTTCCTTGGAGTTTTTAATCTCTTAAGTTCATACTTAGTCCGGCTTCATATTTTCTTTTATCTAGTTGTGGGTTCAGACTCATTGGTTTAAGAAGTTGTTCATTTCCGTATGTGAAGGGGGAGGGTTGTGTTTGGGTGTGTGCCAAGGTATGGAGATTGGGGGGTATCGTATGGGAGTTGGCTCTCTTCTTCCACCACCGGTTCTGAGGAGGCTTGAACTCAGATTTAGGCCTGTCTGGCAAGTCCAGTTAACTGCCAGTGTTAGTCTCCAAAGCATTGACCCCTGCTGAGTCCCTTTCCTCAGCTCCTCCTCTAGTGGTACCCAGCACAGGGGATAAAGTTTGACTGGAACATTCAGAGACAAGTAATCCCCTGAACACTGATACCCAAGCAAATACCAGTTTCTCTGGCATGAATGTTGTCTGAAGGCCACATGTCCAGGTGCTAGAGGACACTGGGGTCGCCTTATACCTTTCAGAAATGATTCCGAGTGACTCAGATGTTATGCTCACTGTCCCTTGGTGTGACTGTGGTCCCCAGGTTGTCCTGCTTTCTTTGTATATCCCTCAGGAGATGCTTGCAGAAAGTAGGGAACAAGGGAACGGGATGCAGGCTCAGTAAATAAGGTGATTTGTGTCAGGGGTTGGGGTGGGTCTCTAGTAGTACTGTGAGTCATCCCTCTGCTTACAGTTAGGATGACTCTTCTGGGTCATTGAGAGCACTGGAACCCTTCTGTCCTCTGCCAGAGTTTACAGAGTGTCTCCACATGTGACCCAGAGACCCCTGCTTTACCTTTCCAGCAGGGAGGTAAAAGGCCCAGCTTCATTGTAGCCTTCTGCCCTCTGCAGCAGTCTTGAGAAGACGACGTTGCATTGTTGTCCTTGGAAAGTGGAACTGTCACAGTTCCAGTGGAGCGGACAGAACTGGAAATGATACACCAGGCAGTAGCAATTTTACTGCCAGAACGACATTGTCCTGTGACCAGTATATTTGCTTCAGGAATATTCACCTTGGGGTAGAACATACTCGTGCCGTGCAGACAGACCCCCTGTACTAAATCATCTCTCTCGATTTGCCAATCAATCGTTACTGTATCCTGTTCTTTGCCAGGCACTCTCATAGATGTTCCCAGTACCAAGATACAGAAAGCAGAGCTCTCTGCTTCTATAGAGCATAAAAATTACAGGCAGTTACCCTGTAAGGAAAGGATGAAACTTCCTTCATACCAATTGATTCCTTCTCCAGATAGGGTGAAACTTCCTTCTTACTAATTTGATTCCTATATTTTGCAATACTCCTTAAGGGACCCAAGTCCTGATAAGCCTCTGGGTACCTTTCAGCGTACGTGAACTCTTTGCTGGAGAAATTATCGTAGGAAGACAGACAGGCTAGCAAGCCAACAAGCAGACTTAACTGGCAATTGGATCTTCATTCTGAGTTCAGTGAACCATTTAGCTGTGAGTTGGTCATTCAAAAGAATGGCTTTTCTTTCTTTCATTCATGTTTGCGTATGGAAAAGAGACTACTTAATAGTCCTTCTGATTTTAAGCCTGACAAGTCTCATCTCTAGCACTATCCCGGTCTGGAACTGTGTTTTAGTTTCTCCTTGAAGGCAACGTCCTCATTGAACCAACTCTTTACTACTCACCAGATGTATTAGTCTCTCTATATATGGAGAGAGAGAGAGACATTCATTCCATATACATATGCATATACATATACATGGGATTTATATGTATATTTTACATATATATATATATATTTGTGTAAATATGTAAATGTACACACACACACACACACACACACACACACACACACACACACACACGAAGGGGATTTGTTGGAATGAGTTATAGGCTGCAGTCCAACTAATCCAGCTAGCTGTGAACACAAAGTCCAAGAGTCTAGAAGTTGCTCAGCCCCACAGGCTGGATGTCTCCACTGCTCTGAGCATGCTGGAATCTCTTAAGGAGGTAGGCTCTGGTGAAGGAATGGATTTGCTGGCAAGAAGAGGGCAAGCAGGCAGAGAGCCAAAGCTTCCTTCGTCTATGTCTTTACATAAACTTCCAGCAGGAGGTATGGTCCATATTAAAGGTATGTTTTTCCACCTCAAGATTTAGATTAAAGGTCAGCATCTTCCAGCTTCAAGACCCAGATCAAAGTTGGGCGGTGGTGGCACACGCCTTTAATCCCAGCATTTGGGAGGCAGAGGCAGGCGAATTTCTGAGTTCGAGGCCAGCCTGGTCTACAGAGTGAGTTCCAGGACAGCCAGGGCTACACAGAGAAACCCTGTCTCGAAAAACCAAAAAAAAAAAAAAAAAAAAAGACCCAGATCACAAACCAAGCAGAAAATCTCACAGGTGAGCCTTCCATTTCTGGATTGTAGTTTATTCCAGATATAGCCAAGTTGACAACCACAAATAGTCCATTATACCAGCAAATCACTAACTACAGCACAGCATCATAATAACTAGTGTCAAGCTTGGCATAGTGGCACATGTCTTTAATCCCAGCTCTGAGAGGGGACAGCAGGTGAATCTCCGTTACTTCAAGGTTAACCTAGTCTAGAAAGTGAGAGTTTCCAAATCATAGAGAGACCCTGTCTCAAGAAAACAAACAAAATTAGTAATACCTAGTTATTATTGTAGCTCCATCTGAAGCCTTAATATATAAATTTTTTTATTTCAGTCTCACATTAATATCGGTAGATACATTTTTCTCTTTATTTCCACATTATATCATAAAGTCTAACTCCATGTTATACACAAAGGTTTGGAGATTTTTATTTTATTTTATTTTATTTTATTTTATTTTGCCAGTGCTAAGAATCAAACCCATAACCTTTCATATGCTAAGCAAGTACCATAACACAGAACTTTATCCCTAGCCCAAGGCTTCTAGAATTTAAGTATTTTTACAATATTGGTCACAGAACTAGTAAGATGACAGAGTCAAGATTCAAATTCTGTCTCATCTAACCTTACAGCTTAGATTCTTAATCTTTATGCTACTATGCAGCTGTGTGTTTAATCTACTTATTTAACATGGACGAATTTAGAGGTACTGCTTGGCCAGTTGTATTGATGTGGCCCCAGAAGTGGTCTGTGGCTGGAACCTATTCTATGAACTATTGTTCTGTTGCTGAAAAACTCATGTGTCCCCCTTGGGCAGATAGATGGATGGATGGATGAGTGGATAGATGGATAATTGGATGGTCACCAAGATAATTACTCACCCTGGAGTTAAAGCACATTACTGCTGACCTGGGGGATAACCAGTAAATTATGAATTTGTGTCAGGGCAGTGATTTTTGCCTTCGTGTCTCAACTTAAGTGATAAGTCTCCGTGGTAGTCTGTAGGAGCCCTGTTGTGACATGGTCACTTTTAACATCTGGAATGAATCCTCTAGATATAGAGGTTCCCAGGCTCTTGCTGTGTGCCCTCTGCCGGGGCTTTCCAGGCAGGCTAGCCCAGCTTCCCTCCTCCCTCTCTTAGCCTAGGGCTGCCTACTCCTTCTTCTGAGGAATTCAGTGGCCGCCAACTTTGTGAGGTTGAGCCATACACTTGAAGACACATCCCAGCTGAGTTTCCAAACCTAAGAGAATAAAATAAATACTCCAGCAAGGGAATTGGGTTACTGCTGTTTTAATCCAGGATTCCAGACAATTCCCAGTAGAATGTGCATGGAAAGTCCGGGGAAGAGTCTGGGAGGCAGGACGGCAGCAGGACATTTATGGCATTACAAGGTTGAGTGCATTCTCAGAGGCCTGTTTTAAAAGAAGAACCAGCCTGGTGTGGCTCCCAGTAGCTTCTTTTTTTTTTTTTTTTTTTTTTTTTTTTTTGCCGTTTCTTACTGATCTTAACTCCTCGCTCTTAGCTTTCTTCTCTTCTCACATCCTTAAAATGAAAATCAGATTTGGAAATTGGGGGAGGGCAGGAGTCTAATAGCCGAGGTTCTCACACAGCCTTGCCACTGTGCTGAGCAAACACAAGTCTACTAAAGACCCCGACCTGGCAAATTAGCAGAGGTAAAATGAGAGGCTTTGCTTGGCTTATGTTTGCAGACGTGATAAAGGGGAAGTGATAAATGAAGAAAGTGTTAAGTAATGATTATGAGGTGCTGAAAGGACATGTAGGGTAATACAGGCCCTGCTGCTGAGTCCCTATCACCCAGCACCGTCTGGGTCCTCGGTGCCAGGTGATGCTGTTCGGCACGTCCTGCTGCTGACCTCCCTGTTCGGACCTCCCCATGAACAGGAAGGATAGATACATTTATGGAAAGGATAAGAAGGGCATGCTTCTCCTCCTCTTCTCCTTCTCCCCTCTTCTGCAAAGCGTGCTGAATTGTTTATACGCCTAAGGGTAGAAGGGCTGAAGTATAGTCACAGCTTTCCAGGAAAAGCAAAAGTTCCCTTCTTTGTACAGAGCATCAGCCTCTGTGCCCCTGTGAGAACACTTCAAGGACCCCAGGGGTGCAGGGTCAGGCTCACATGGAAAGGGGAAAAGGAAAGTCTTTCCCCTGTGCTTTTGGGGACTGGGGGACACTTACTGGGACTTACAAGTGAGGCCTCACAAGGTGCTCTGACAGCAGAGGCTGCTCTGTTAGATTTGCATCCCTGTGACCAGACGTCTGAGCAAATAGACTTAAAAGGATGAAAGTTTTATTTTGGTCCATGATTCTGTACTCCTAATCTGAGGCCACTGGCTCCTTTATTCTGGGCCTGTTTTAAAAGAAAAACCAATGGCAAGGCAGAACATAACAACAGCACAATAGATGCCAAGAAGCAGAGACAGGGAAAGGGAAGGACCAGGGTCCCATAGTCCCTCAAGGGCATACATTCAGTCATTTAGCTTCTTCTTATAGGCCCCTCCTTCTAAGGATTCCCACCGTATTCTAATAACATTATAGGCTCTGTTGCCCTGGCCTTTTCCATATGGGTCTCTAGACATCCAAAGATCCAAACCATAACAGATTGATAATGTGTTCTTAGGGGCTCTCCCTTTAAGTACCAGGCCTCAAACACTGATGCCCAGGCTGGGCTGTAGAGTAGCAAGATAAATGTGTTTCAGGTGTATAGAGCAGAATTTAAACAGTTAAGTGCCTTCTTTTAAATCTCTATTAAGCACGATTATCCCCATGTTTAGTTGATTTAATCACATTTAATCAGAGGTGGCCGTTAATGCCATTTGCCTGAAGACTTTGCATCTTATTCTGTCTGTTTGGCCTTGCTCAGTCCTTAAGAGTTGATATTAAAAATTCGGAACCCAGGACTCATTCATCATATTTAATAGGGCTTTGGTTTATGATGTTGCGGGTTAATGAATAGCCATAGGAACTGCACTGAGTTTTCCAGAGTCAGGACAACAGAAATAGTTCTCTGGTTCTCCTTTCCTTTTTTGTGAATCTTTCAAAATCCCTACATTACTACTCCTGCTTGTGTGTGTTTAAAAATTTAATTGTATGCCTTCCTGTGGGATCCTCGCTGCTCACCCACTCTGCTGCTGTGTCTCCTCAGCAGAGTGACTGGGGTTCAGCCAGTTGCCTGGCAAGCTGAACTCCATCAGAATTCCATCAGAATCGCACACAGAGACAGATGTGGCGGGTGCCTCTGTTTTAATTGGCTGGAACCATAGTTCTATATACTTTGAAGTCATTCTTGTCCTCAAAAGCAGAGACAGCCATGGGAGCTAAATATAATCTAGTTAATATTTTATCACGTTGTGAGAAAAAAGATGCATCCATACATGTTATGTAATCATGTGATAGTTCTTGAAGCAGGTGTTCCTGATCCAGCCTCAGGTCAATGAACTTGTACAGGCTCGCACAGGATGGAAAGGGGCTAATAGGACTTCTGCCTCACACGCTACCTTTTGGTCTTTTTAGGAGGAGGCATATTGGCAATGTCTCCAGAACTGGAAGATTACTCCACCAAGGAAAGTGGATAGACAGTGAGGAATAAAGGGTGCAGGGGCAGGCGTGGTTCTAAAGATGCCACTTGCCTATGAATAGGCGCCGAGCCTCTGTCCGGCTAGCAAGTAGAGGATTCCGCTTCTATAAGACTAAATTTCTAGTAATGTTGGCTGACCCTTGAGAGGTGGGAGGTCCTTGTCAATGACAGAGTTCGTATGCCTAACACTGGCATAATGCCTAATATCGGGGAGGAGGGTAACCCAGTACAGGTCTGCTGTGGTCTTCTGTGCAACTTAGCAGGAGGCTTCAGAACTCTCAAACTACATGGGTAGGGCGCTAGCACTAACTCATCTACAGTCCACATAGTGTTGAGACTGGTTTTCTTGACTTGCAATGCAAGCAGGATTTCTTCGCTGACAGTTTCCCCGTGGTTGACAGGCTCCTTCAGTCTGGAACTTTCCCTGGCCAGCCCCTCTCATCTTGTCAGATCTGTCAAATCTTCCTAGACCCTTGGCCATCATCATTGTTCCAGAGGTGACATCTCCTTACAGCTGCTTGTGACATGTGGTGACATCACCGCCAGAGTTGAACCTAGGGCACAGGAAGAGCTAATTCCCAGCCAGTTTCTTAAAGCAATACTGACTTCTGGCAAAGTTGGTCAAGCTACTGATATATATATTTTTTTTTTTATCTTTTATTGCCCCTTAAATCTTCCTTTGGGGACCTTAACGTTTTACATCCAAATGCTCAAAGGTTCTCAGTTTTCCTTGCAGCACATGGAATAGTACAAGGGTCCAGTTTAGCTGCTTCAGATAACTTGAAGGTGGAAGGGGTGGGAGGATGACTGTCTACAGCGGAACAGCCAGCCAGGATGCTTCGGAAGGGAAATTTCCTTTTTGGGTGTGCTGTCTGAAAGAATTTCCGTTGCAGGCAGACGTTAATTCCTAGCTCCATGCTTCCTGATAAGGAAGCAGCTTCAATAAATGCAGCTATTTATAGATGTCTCTCTCCTCTCTCTCTTTAAACATATAACCAGGAGTTTATTGACCTTTTCTTCCACTGCACATTTCATGCAGTGAGCTGTGTGTACATTTAAGGCAGTTCCTCCAGCAAGATCTCTGATGGTTGCTCTCACTCTCTGTGGGATCCAGAGGGGAAACACAGCCACTTCTTGCATGTCAAGGGCTCTCATATTTGTTGGCCTTCTGAACTAGACAGTTAGAAGCCAGTGGCAGTTGCTGGTCCCCATGTGCTGCTTTGTGAGTAGATACAAACATTGCTTGGGTTTTTGTGCTCCTGGGACGACCTGAAGTGAAGAGATTCAGGGAGGCGCTATGTTTTGGTTCATGGTTTCAGAGAGTTCAGTCCAGTCCGTGGACACTAGCCCCTTTTCTGGGCCCCTCATGAAGTAGATCATTGTGGCAGTGAAGGCCTGTGGTTGAGGAATTTTCCCATGGGGTAAGGAGGAAGCAGAGGAAGCCAGGGCAAGATGCATTCCCAAGGACATGTCCCTAATGGCCTGCCTTTTTTTTCTCTAGACAGAGCCTCCTGTCTCTTCCCATCTTCCAATAATGGCATCATATTAAGAATCCATTGATGGATTAATCCAGCCCTAATGATGCAGTTGTGTCTAGAAATGTCCCCCAGACATACTCAGAGGTGTGCCTCATGAATCCCCTGAGCATTTGTTTCTTTCTGTCTTCAAATACACTTTAATTTATTCCTTGAGAATTGAATCTAATGTGTTTTGGTCAAATATGCCCCTAGTTCCTCCCCACAAGCCCCTACCAGGATGATTTTATCTCCCTCCTAACTCCAGGTCCTTTAGACATGCCTTAAGACAGTCAAAAGTAACAATGAACCATCATAACATGTGAACATAGAGATGTCTCACTTATTATAGACTCTGTATAGGTTTTTGACTATCAGAACCATTGAAAAATATGAGACATTGAAAATGAGTCAGTTTTACGATGAAACTTGGTCAACAGAAAATGACCTTATTTCTTCTCTGTTTCTGTCATCTCCCTTTGTTTTTGTTTTTAAATCCTGAGAAATTCTGTAGCTTTCCCTTGACAGGCTAAGGTCCTGCAGATCGAAGAGTCCACCCATATACATATAAGCAGGCTCATGTACGTGCCGGTTGTACGCCCTGGCAGGTATGACGGTGATCCTGTATGATTTTCGCTTGATCGGCACTTCCCTAACCTCTCCACTTCCTTCTCAAAAAGCATTAGTGAGCTGACTTTACACAAGTATGATACAGTGCCCATTCCCACAGAATGTACATTTCCTCCCGTTTTGCTCCATGCTGTAGTTGCACCTATTCTGTAACTCACTCTTGAAGATTCTGGCAGGAATGGCCGGGACAGCTGCATCCTTCCAGAACTAAATCACAGAGGAAACCTCCAGGTGTAGATTCCCAGGTGCCGTCTGTCCCCTCGACCTCACACTCCTGCTTCCAGCTTGGGTAGGTAGAGTAAGTCCCTTTCTTTTGAGCTAGGTCGTTCTTTGTGCTTCCTGCAGACCATGGATGCTAATAGCTGTTAGATGGCACTTTAAGATTCCAGTAATAGAACTAGAGATTACAGATACTGATAATGGGTTAAGAGCTGTGGATGCACAGTAGATGTAGAGAGGGATTCCTGGAAGAAAAAAAACCCATGCAAGGAGCTCTCGGCCTTTACCAGAAGTTAATGCCTAACCTTTGAGGCTGGAATACTGACTCATGTTGTTTGCTGAGGAGGGTGAAGGTTTGCAGGGGGAAATTAAACAATCCCGTCTTTTTGGTTTTTTTTTTTTAAGCTGCTTGTGGAACAAGTATTGAAGGTTATTAAATAGTTCTTTGTTTTGTTTGTGTGTTTGTGTGTTTAATAGTTTTCTGTAGCCCAAGCTGACCTTCCATTCATTATGTGGCTGAGTATGACTTTGGATTTAGGATCTAGATCTTCTTCCCTGTACCCACTAAGTGCTGGGATTAGAGGGGTGGGCCATCAACATCAAGACTAGATCTTAAGTACCTTGTTTGTTTGTTTGTTTATGGTCTGTCAACTGCCAGCATTTAGAAGTGATGTTTCATCCCAGGAGCCATTCCAAGGTCACCTGTTTTTAAGCCCTTAACACTAGTTCAGAGGCTCTGCGGCAGTGTCGTGTTCAGTAAGTACTGATAGCCATTACTGTCTATAGAGCACTTTCTATGTGCCAGGACCCGCTGTAACTTAGTCTGAATAATCACAAACACAGTTGAGGCTCACATGGGGTACATTGTGTCCCCGAGGACACAGAGAAGTCAGAGGAGTCATAACCTGACTCCACATCTCATTCCAAGACTCGGCTTTCCTCACTTCACATGCCATTTCAAGTGTGTTACAGACTGACTAATTAGTTATCTCATTCTAGCTGTTGGTCAGGAGAAAAAAAATATCAAAGCTTCCAGTTGTTTCTCTTTCTTGAAAGAAAAAAAAATCAAGCAAAATTGATATAAACAACTGACAAGAAGACCCAGGGGGATAAAATCAGAGATACAAACCCAACAATCTTTTGAGCTTAGAACACCATAATATTTCAGATCCAGTCCTGTGGGTATGCTGTTATCTGTCACATGTTTTCAAATATAAATTGTCGAATGTTAGGAACAAAAATTTAATGAAGAGCCAACAGAGGTTCTCATTGTACTGAGTTTCCCATCTTTTATGAAGAAGCGCTCTGCTTCACAGTTAGTACTGAGCACCTGTAAGAGTGGTGATGTTCTTGAATGCTGATTGTAACACTGAATTCATAAAGCACGATACCATACTTCCTCATAGTCCATGCTAGGCTCTAGGCTGATGTGCTTCAGAATGGGGCCTCAGTTTCCCCCACATGTCATTCGTGCTGGGATGTTTATACAACTGCTAGGACAGCTGCTCCTCCAGTCAGGTCTCTGAACTTCTGGCCCCGTGTGGCTGTGATGTAGGGCATCCCTGCCATAGATAATCCCTTCTCCTGGGAAACAGTTTGTCTGTAAAATGAAGGATTCCCAAGTTCTTCCAGACATACACAGATTATATTATTCTGATTCCAGAGAGTCACAGAACTTCTCAGCTACCAAGCACTATCTGCAGACACGCGGACGGTGCTCATTCATTTGATTGCTGGTCCTCAGCCTCCAATTTTGGTGCAGATGGTAGAATTTCGATGATGCAGGAGATTATCCTCTGCTTGTGCTGTGTAACTGCTTTATGAGGATGCCCTCCTACAAGGAAATATGGAAATCTAGAGTCTGCCTCTGCCGGACTTTTCTCTGGGATGCCTGTGTGTTTGCGACTAGATACGATTTTAGGGGATGGAAATGAATGCCCACTCTGGTGCCGTGCAGGGTTTCTGCCACCAGTTCTGCTGTGCTTCCTTATGCCAGTCCCAGAACCCGGCAGCTTACTCTTAGGTCGGCTCCTCTGTTCTCACAGACCCCCTTATGACCTGAGAATTGCCTGTGAGCTGGCCCTTTGCCCAGGGCATTGCATACAGGTGTAGCTTCCTGTAACTGCCTGATCCCGGCTGTGTGATCTGTGGGAATCCCCTCATGACTCAGGACATGTTGGGTTTTTGTTGTAGTCTGCGAAAGTTGCAGTGTGCATCTTCCTCCCTCTGGAAGCTGTCCACTGGGTCTCTACAGAGCCAGTGATCAATACAGAGAGCCCACGTGATCTTCCTTCAGCCAGCCTCATAGCACATGCACAATTAATACTGCATTAATTAATTATGGGGAAAAAAGGCCGAGCTGGCAGAGGGTTGAAGGCTTTCAGCTTCTAAAGTGAAGGCTTTGAAGCTGAGCTTTAAAGTGCATTTCCATCTGCCTCAGCAGCAGAGAATCTGCGACACTTAGACTGTCCCCTGGGCATGAAAACTCACACCCAAGAAACTATTTCTAAACAGAAGATCTGAACCAGTTACTTGAATCATCTGTGAGTTGCCACAGGCTGTCCAAAGGGGATATAAGATTTGGAAGAAAGGGATTGCCCAGAGCACAGTGATTTGTGAACAAAACTGATAAAGGGTTTTGTTCTGTCTTCCCTTGTCTCTCGTGAGTCACCAACTTCAGAGACTCTGGGAAGGAAGAAAAGCTCAGATGAGCGGGACTTGGCGCTGACCTGACAGAGGGAGAGGGAAAGAGAGAGGTGTCTGTCTGTGTGTCAGTCTGTCTGTCTCTGTCTGGCTGTCCCCTGACCCCCTGGGCTTTGGAGGGTATTTTCTATCTTGATCTGGACAGAGTGGGGAGAAAATGCTGCCGTTTCTCCTTCATTTGGAAATGCTTCTCCCAGGCTGGTAGTGAAAGCGCCCCCCCATCCCCTAAAACATCATGGATAAGACTCTCACTGACTTTAAACCCTGGCTGCAGTGTAAATAGTTTTCTCCCAAGTATTTGGAGTTTCATTTAAGGGAGTTTTTAAGATCACAAAAGTGGAAATCCCCTGAGATGGTTTCCTTGCCTGAGACTGTGGGGTTGTAAATGTTCTTTTCAAACTCTACTTGGAGCTGGGGACGTATGTCTCAGTTGGTAGAGTACTTGCTTAGCATACGGGAAGCCCTGAGTTCAGTCCCAAGCAGAAGATGAGCCAGTCATGTTGGTACAGACCCCTCAGTCCAGCACACAAGGGGATGACAGTCAAGCTACTTGAATGTTCTGATCATATACGGACTCGAAACTGGAGACTAATTAAAAATACACCCATTTGTTGTTTGACAGCTAGATATTTGAGACTGATGAAAGTTTTTCTTTTGGTTCATAGGCAGAGAAAATTTTTCTTCAGATAAATGTGTGTGTGTGTGTGTGTGTCTGTGTGTGTGTGTCTGTGTGTGTATCTGTGTGTGCATGTGTGTGTGTGTGTACATATGTGCATGCACACACACATGTAAACGCACATGTGTCTTTGGGATTATAGCAGTTATTAATTCAGATATCTACCTCACAGAACTCCTGTGGTGATTCCTACCTCCCACACACGAGGAAAGAGCATGGCGGATACAGTGGAGCATTGTAGCGCTCACATTGTACCTACAGCTGTGCCACTCTCTGCCTATTGGCGTCTTTGTTTACTGAAAGGAATATTCAGATTCCCAAGTGCCCGATGCTGCACCCAGGACAGAGGGCTTCTAGTTGCTTGTGAACAGGACCAGTGTTCTGCGAAAGCAGGAACATGGTCCCCCAGTTGAAATGATTTCGAGTGCCCTGAGTGAATTATCTGCTGTAATGAACTCTTCCACCTTTGAAAGGCATTTCTTTTGCATCTTGCCTGTTCCCACCTAGTCCCGCTAAGACTTTTTTCTTTTTGATTTATTTATTGTATGTTTGTCAATATATTGCCTGCATATATGTATATATGTGCATGACATCCATGCCCTCAAGATAGTTGTGAGACACCATATGGGTGCTGGGAACTAAACTGGCACACATAGGGTTTGTTTGGGGGGGGTGACTGTAAGAATAATAGGTGCTTTGACTTCTAAGCGATCCTTCCAGGCCCCTAGCTCCACTTTTAAAAGTAAACAGGAATGTAGGTAATGCCTTGGATGGAGATGGTGACTAGCCCAAGTCCTTTCCTCATGCAAATTAGTTTATTAAATCTCTCAATTCTCTCGTATCGGAGGGATCTATAGCTAACGTGGAAGGCCAAGGATCAAGTTGGAAATAACATCTGTAATTTTGCTTTGGTGGTTTTTCTCCATGGTGGAGATAGATAAATGAAGAAAGAGAAAAATCTAGGTCCCTTGATTGATTAAGACAAAGTATTTTAAACCTGAATCCCTGAGGCTGAGAAGAGCCGTCTGTCCTATTGCTCATTATGCTCGGGTGTTATCTCTAGATGATACCAGTGATGACCTTAGCCAGACAAGCTGAGCATGCTGAAGGCACACATTATCTTGAGGACTCAAGCCCTCTGTGTCCTTTGACAGAAGCAGTGAGTTTGCAGGTACAAATCGTCATATGCACGAGGTAATATGTGAATTCAAGTTTCAGTGAAGGGATCAAGAAGCTCTTGACCCTACCAGGGTAATTTCCTTGTATGTGTGTAGTGAGGACTCGGGATATGGAATTTGTGGGAACAATCTTAGTAACACTTCAGGTTGAATAACAATTTCAGTGTATGGAGTGCTTGTTGTAGACATTTTAACATGGGTTATGTCACTGAGTCCCCTTGACAGCCCTGTGAACTGAATTTCTTTATCCTCGGCGTTAAGATGAAAAGTCTGGTTTAAGAGGTTAAAAGAAAAACTCAGCCAAAGTCACTCATGAAGCTGGTAGGCTGTGGGCCTCTCAGACTCTTTATTTCTTTCTCCCCTCATAAACCAAAACCCTATTATCTAGATAAAAGAATGAAAAACAATGTCACATTCCCTCTGAGACTCAACTGTGGTTAAGACTTCATAAATTTCAGAAAAATAGGATAACTCACCAAAGTAAACATTTAAAAACCACCCCACAGCAAGCATCTACCACAACCCCAAACCTCAAGGTCCCCATATTGAGATTTGAGTGAGCTTCACGATTCTCATCCGTCTCTTAAATACTGCTCTGTTTCCTGGTAAATAATATCCCTTCAGAGTCCTGGCACATAAATAGTGTAATAAGATCAGCTCCGAGCAGGCTGCCGTTCTAGTGCCCTCTAATTGCAGGGTGAAAATCCGGGGCCGCCTTAGCTCCTCGTCTGTCTACGTCTCTCCCTGGCCGCTGCCTGATACCCAGTCTGAGGTTCAACACTGTCTCTTCTTTTTTGTGCTTTAGATAGATCAGTCCTTTGAACAGATTTTTTTTAAATAAAGTGATTTGAAATGGAAAATTAAAAACTTAAATGCAAGTTTGGCAGCTTCTCTGTTCAGAAGCTTCATAAAATTCTCTATAGCACAGCTGCTCTGGAGTCTCACCACTTAGCTGTTCTCAAGATGTCTGAGAGATTAATTCTTATAGGGCTGTGGTTGGAGATACTCCCCCTCCCAGCCCCCCATGCTTCACTTCAGATCTTCACTGGGAAAAGTTGTGTGGAAAATCCTGTCACCCGGAGTAAAGGGTGCTTGAGTAATAAACATCTTTGAGGGTCTGTTACTTACCATTTTGTTTTTATGTGTTCTAATCATTTGGAATACTGTCCTCTCTGGCAGAAACGTGTGATCCTGATAAGTGTGTGCCGACACTGTCTTGGGATGCCTTTCCAAACCCCCCTCTGTCTCTTTTTTTCTCTCTGTGTGTGTGGAAGGTCTGTCTGTCTGTCTGTCTGTCGTTTCTATGAATATGGATGACAGGTACTTCAGTCCTTCCTGCTAGGTTTAAGCTCTTCATGTCTCACAGGCAGCAGTAGAGGACAAGGGCAGCATCAGAGAATGGAGCGCTTTGGTGGGGTCCCCACCCACTGGCCCAGAGATCAACTGTTTATCCCTGGGTCCCGGCAGCAGCAGAAAGCCAGGGGTGTTTTTGGGATTTGGCTGCCAAAGTTTCTTGAATCAGCCTTGTTCAAAGGCATATGCTGGGCTCACTTCTGAGGGAAATTTCCTTTTTGGGGAAGTTGAAGCAAAGGAATTTCCTGTGTGGGCAGACAGAGCTTCCTGACGTGAAGGCTTCTTGGAAGGGAAACAGTTTCATAATGAAATGACAAATTAAAGATATACCAGCCGAGTTCACTTCAAAACAGCTATTGAGAGTGCAGGCAAAGCCCTATTATACCCCCTCACAGAACAAAAATAAATCCCATCCTGACAGGTTTCTATATGCTGGGTTATATCTGTCCCCCCACACCTTCCTTCACAGTCTCCCACATGTTCCCTTCCTCCCACCCCCACCACTAGCTACCACCATCTCTGTCTTTAACAGGCTTAGAGCAGTCTCAGGGAGGCCCAAAGCATCCTTATTGCCTCTTGTCACCTTTCCTTACCAGCTTCACCCATCCCGGGAGTGCTTGGAGCCTCCTTGTAGATGATGGTAAAGCCCTAGGCTGCCCAGAGTTAGAAATGACCTCTTTCCTTCTTTTGACATAAAGCACTGATTGAAGATGGCTTCAGCCGTTTCCTCTGGCTGCCCCTTAAAATCTTGTAGGCAGTCCATGTAACTGCTATTCTTATCTCTGAGCTGGTCTGAAGCCGGCTTTGTTCAAGAAAATAGAGCTCTCTCTGCACTGGGCAGATGACAGTCTTGTGCTGAGCGTGTAGTTTTTTTGCAGTTCAGTCAGCCAGTGTAGTGGGGTTTTGGAGTTTTGTACACTGACATGAAGATACCCGTTGTTGCTCTTGTTTGTATTTTTAAGGCAGGGTCTTGCTGCATAGTCCTGGTACCTAGAACTCACCTTGTAGTCTAGGCCTTGAATTGATGTAATCTTCCTGCTGTTACCTCCTAAGTACCCCCCTCCTTTTCTCCCTCTCTCTTTCTCCCCATTCCCTCCTTCGTCTTTTGTTAGGGGTGGGGTTAAGGATTGAACTTGGGGCCTTGTGCATCATGGGCAAGCACTCTTCTACTAAATTACATCCTAGCATCCTAGATTTCTTTTCTTTTTCCTTCCTTCATTCTTTCCCTCCTTCCCACCCTTCCTTTTCTTCTTTCCTTCTGTCTTTGTCTCCTTCCTGTAAGAAAAAAAAACACAACAAATTAAGAGAGAAAATTATGGCCGCATCATTTGGGCAGTGTGTATGAACAGCCATTGTTCATTAGACTTAGCTCAGTAGAATCGAAGACATACAGGCTTTGGAAACCAATGACTAAATTATCGTTTCTAGCACTATACAGCCATCAGTGCAACCAAGTGGCTTAACCTCTTGGCCTCAGTCTCCTCAACCTTACAGTGAGCACAGAAATACCTTTTCTTCATTCCATAGAAATTAGGTTGTGATCTCAAACTTTGTAAACATTTGTAGTTCCGTCACAGTTTTTCATCAATCCACGAATGAACTCTTGGGTTGAGACCAGTATTAGGCTAAGATAGTAGAATTATATTTACAGATCAACTTGGCAAATATTTATTAGAGATTTTTCTTCCTATAAAGCTAGACTTGGTGGAGAAAAATACACCACGTGAGACATTTAGAATGGCCATGTAGCATAGAATGAAGAATATTGAACTTGGGGACAAGAGCCTGGAGTCCAATCCTGACTGTCACTCAATTTTATTTATCCACGTGAGCCTCAGTTGCTCATGTATAATACTGG
>JANHMN010000008.1:76888795-76896295 GCA_030674055.1 Rhabdomys pumilio | reverse complement strand
TGAGGAAGTAGGGGGTTAGAAGAGATTGACTGATTGTTTATTTTGTTTGAGGGTGAGAAGAGGGGCAGGGCCTCTGGGATTTGAGTGTTGAGGAACCAGTGTGCACATGCTTCCCTGGATCTCCACCATTCGATCGCGTGGGTGCTTTCCTTAGCTGCTAGTCTGAGGTAGGGGAAGAGACCTTAAGAGGGAACAAGGTGACTACTGGCAGGGAAGTGGAATTCGGTAACCTTTCCTTTTGATAAAGAAGGAAGGGAAGAGGAAGAAAGCAGGGGACAACTGCCAGTCAGTAAGTCTGAGTTATGTCTGCAAGTCCCTGTTCTTCATACACTAGTGCTAGTGAGAAGTCACCTGTGATCAAGCAACCTCCCACTGGGACCTAGTGGTGAGTCCCCAAGCAGACCACCAAGCCATGGAAACCAAGAGTCAAGTGTGTCTTCTTGTGTGTCTGACAGTTCCTTTGCACCCTTCCAGTGTCAGGTGGCCTGGATGAGGGAAGTGGCCTGGCCTTCATTCTGGGAACTCAGCATAGGAAGTTGTGCCTTCTTTCTTTATCTCCAGCACTGGAGACTAGAGTTGCCTGTACCCATCTTTTATAAAGGAAGCCCGAGAATACTATGGTTTTATGTGGTACAGACCCATCCTGAAACCTGGGCATTCCAAAACTTGATCTTGTCTGCTCCAGCCTTCCCTCCATGATTCAGGAGGTACAGCAGAGGACCTTTTCTGTTTACCACAACCCAGTGACAGATATCTTCCAGACTATAGCGTTGCCTCCTTCCTCTCCTCTTTTAATAATCTTGAAGCTTAAGGAGTAAATCTTCCCACCAGGCATCAGGTCCTATGTGAACTGTAGTCTCATTTGATGCTTAAGGAAAGTTCTGTTTTGTGGTAGTCTTGCTTTGTTGCCTGTCCTAACCTTGAACTCTGCTGTGTAGCCCACATTGGCTTCCAAACCTGCGTTTGCATTTCCTCTAGTTTGCATTTCCCAAAAGAAAGCCCATTCGGCTTCTGCAAGTCAAGAATAAGTAAGGTCTGTGTTACACCTTCATGGTTGAGCCAGGGAGCCCGCCTAAGACCCAGGGTGGTCCTGACAAGCTTTAGTCTCCAGCAGCCTGAATCCCGTGTTTGTGTCTTCCTGTACAGATCGATGAGGTGGCATTGCCAAATATAGGAATCTCAGTTTCTGAAAACTTAGTGACTCTGTAGAGATTAACGTAACTAATGCTTTAGCACTTGACAGCTCACAGTCATGGCGGGATGCTATACAAGCAATGCATTGCAGATAATCAGTAAGTAGTAAGCTATACTAGCCATGGCGTCCCCATCATTTGCTTTTGGCTCTTTATCCAATAATGCCATAACTGATTCTATAACTCAGACCCAGGGAACAGGCGTCATATGTGAAGGTCGTTGCTTTGAAATCCTGAGACACCTTTCAGTACTTCCCCCTCTGTCTCTGAGTACTCAGACTCTTAATGACATTTAAAAGCCAAACTCTAAACATTTTGAAGCAAAATCCCAGCAGAAATGAACTTTAAACTGGTGAGGGTAGGGGCAGAGAGAGAGATCCTTGTGGGAGTCAGAAAGAGGCTCTTGTGTGTCTGGACTGGTGGCAGGTTGGTATGTTACCAGAGTGATCTCCATGGTAACAGATCAACATGGCTCCAGTGACAGCTTTCTGCTCAGAGCTTCAGGTTCCCATGAGAAGGGGGATTCTCACAGCAAACAGAGAGGAAGAAATCAAGAGAGGTTGATGAACATGCCCCTGCTAGGTCGAATTCTAGCCATGGAGCGTCATTCCATACAGCCAGCATAGCCGGTTCAGCTACTCTGTCTCTCTGAGGAAACCAGAGGTCTTCTCCAATTTTAGTTCAACTCAGGCAAGATTCAAACAGCCTTGCCATAGGGTAAGAATGAAGGTTGGAGTCAGGCAACTCTGACACTGATGGGAGAATGAACTACCGGATAGGTCCTTATGTTTTCAAATTCTAAAATTTCCAACAATAGTCAATTCATCAGTTGTATCGAAAGCCTTTGGTGTGGTACATTAGTAAAAAGACAACTGACATAAGACAGAAAGCCTCTCTACCATCAAAGAGATGATGATGAGGATGAGGAGGAAGAGGAGGAGGGGGGGAGGAAGAAGAGGAGGAAGACAGTGATGGTTGTCTATGTGGCAACTACAGCATCTAAAGAGTAGAAAGTGGGCTCTGCTTCTGTTATAAATCATCTCTGAATGCAATAACCCAAATATGGAAGCCGGAAAACCCAACAGAGGAATTGTTAATTTTCCTGGAGCCTTAGTTACAAAAGGTAATTCATTTGCAGGAAGAATCGCCAAACACTAGTTTATCTTAAACCACAGAAGAACATTTGGGACTTCAAAAGAACAATTATGTAATTTGGTAATTTAAAGAACCTCTTTCCTGGGGAATCTTGTGACTCAACAACCAAAGGTGTCGGAGTGGCGAAGGCATTTTGGTGGTCAGGCCTGTGCCTTGACTGGATGTCTGTTGTGTATATTTAAAGGGGCCAGTTTTTGTTTAGTTTTTTTTTTCTGGTTTTTGTTTTGTCTTGTTTGTAATGACAATTTCTTTACTAAGAGTTTAATCCTAGAATTGTGGTAGAATTAAAACCACAGTGACTCAGGGAAAGTAACTAATTGCTTATTTCCTTTAAAAGGTAGCTGGACTGTGGAGTGTCTAAAGCAAACACTCAACTCCTTCCAGCGAGTGAGCCTTTAGCTGCCATGTTCCATAGTTACAGGAATAGCTGAGAAGGGCAGCTCTCCATTTGAGTTTCTTGTGTGATTCTTAGGCCTATCTTTAACAATCAAATGTCTAAACTTTTTGTTTTAAAAAATCATTCTGACTACAAGAGTTGGCTTTGAAAGAAAGACAAGTTCAGGATTTTAAGTATGAAAAACGTTGACTGTGTTCATTATTTCTCTTGTCATAACTTTATTTTAAGCTGACTTTGTTGTCATAAAAGAATTTTTAATTCAGTAGAATATAAATATAAACACACACACACACACACACACACACACACACACACACACACTGTCTCTCCCCTCCTTCCTTCCCCCTTTTTAGTGAAATGTTTCCAAATCCCAACTGTTGGAGACTTGACTTGAAAATGTTAAGTTCTTGAGGTGAAATCTAAATAACCAAGATGGAGAGAGAGATTTTTAGTGCCCTTTCCCTACTAACAGTTCTAGTCCCAGAAGATCAACATTGCCCAGTTCAGATGTAAGTATATATTATTTTATCACAAGCTAGTTTAAGTTCTTTATTCTGAATGTAAAGAAAAGATCATTTTGGTAATAAAATGCCCATGGAAACGAGGTTCTTCGTATTGTTTAGTCCAGCTAACCCAAGATGTGAAGCACCTTTCTTAGTCTCTAGGTAGAAAGGTCTTCAGAAACGAGCAGACATCTTTTTGCAGCACTGGGGAACATGGTACTCTCTGGAGGTGTGGAATGCCCAGCTGCCTGCTCTGGATGGCTATCTGTCTTGGGTTTCTGAACAAGCATCTATTCTTCATTTCCTAGAAGATTGTCTGCCCTCCATCCCCTGAACAGGTGACTTGTCCTCCATCCCCATGGAGTACCGTCATACACAAGTGAGAGGTGGTATCCAGAGAACAGAAACTTTTGCCTTACATATTGAAGATGACCAACAACCTAGATGGCTGCTGTGGAGAAAGACTTTTAGGGTCAAGACCTAACCACCAAGCCAGCAGAAGAGGAGGTTGACGGATCTTAGAAAAGGGGGCAGAGGTGGGAGTGGGATGAAGTGTTCATTTAGTTAATTGCTTTTTGGTTTTAATGAAAGAAAGAGAGTGAATCTGGAGAGTGATGGACAATTTAAGGTCCAGGGTTGGATTTATCATCACCACTCAGCCAAATGCCTGGATTTCAGTTTGATCAGAAAATGTCCCAGTGTCCTAAAGGACCACATACAGACCCTGCTTTTTAGTGACTCACAAAAGCTTCCACTTGAAACACCATGAGCTTCCACATTCAGAACTCATAAAGTCAAGGGCTGGACTGGGGAAAGAAACTTTAGACTGTTTCCTTCCGATTGCTTGTCCTGCCTCTCACAGGAATCTTATGGATGACATGTATCTTATGTGATCCAGAACTTTGTTGGTGCCTGTTCCACCCTTTTATCCCTGAAGAGAAATACATGTGGTAAGTGGTATTTAGTTGTCTATTGGCTTATCGAAACCTGGAGAGCTCATGGTGTCTGAAATGTAGTACTGGTAGACCTCAGTTGGTGAGCTATCTTTTCAAGCATAATTGATCTGACAAAACACATGGCACCGTCGTATTATATGATTTATTTATTCATTTGTGTTGATTTATTTGTATGTGTGGCACATCTGTAGGCCAGAAGACAAACCATGAGAATCATTTTTTTCCTTCCATCACATGGGTTTTGGGAATAGAACTTAGGTCTTCAGGCTTGGCAGCAAGTGCCTTTACTCACTGGCCCCAGTGGGCCCTTGAGACTCATGGGTTCCATCCACACCCATGGGCTTAACCAGCCACAGATTGAAAATATTTAGAAAGGCATTGCATCTGGAGTGAACGTGGACCGGTGTTTCTTGTCATCATTCCCTAAGCAATACAGTCTAACCACTGTTGAAATGGCATTTACATTGTATTGTAAGTAATGCAGACATGATTTAAAATATTCAGGAAAGTGTGTGTGTGTGTGTGTGTGTGTGTGTGTGTGTGTGTGTGTGTGTGGCTTCTATGCAATGACTGTCATTTTATACAGTGGACTTGAGTATCCTCAGATTTTAATGTCCACAAGCCCTATAACCAATCTATAGGAATCGAGGGCTAAAACTGATATGAAAAGTCAAAATGGATGCAGAACTTAAGCAAGAAGTAACTGCCATGCCCTTACTCCAGTGGTGGCATGAGGAATACCTGCTAGCTACTTTCTGACCCTTGAAGAACTTGGGGAAAATTAACAAGTAGTAACTTGTTAACAGTGTCAGAATGAGGGTGGTGTTACTTTAGACAGCCCCTAGGAATTCTCAGTTTTACAAACATGGACCCAGGGATCCCAGAAGATAGACTCAGACCTCCCTCCCTTCCTCTGAGTATCTCAGATTCAGAGCTCTGTGTTTGCAAAGAGGAACTCTGCAGATTTGGACATAGCTAGATGTCATCGCTGTGTGCCGTGTCTGTAAATCCCTGCCTACAGATGGGTCACGGCTAGCCCTGAAGGAAGCCTTGTATCAGAGAGCAACTTGAATAGTTTTCTGTAGTTAAAGCTATGATTTGAACCTTTCACTTATAACGAATGTCTGGGAAAAGAGAAAGTTCGGATCTAAGAACTGGAGAGATGACTCGGAAGTTAAGAGCGCACGCTGCTCTTGCAGAGAAATGAAGTTTGGTTCCCAGCACCCACTTCAATTGGCTCAAAATTACCCATAATTCTAGCTCCAGGAAATCCAAAGTCTTTGGCCTCCATGGGGACCTGCGCTCAAGTGCTCATGCCGTTCCACAATACACGTAATTAAAAGTAATAAAAGTTAGTTTTAAAACTAGTTGAGATCTAGAGAGACGTTCTTAAGAATCTGACCTAAAGGAAGGGACCTGGAAGGTGGCACCAGATCTGACATTAGAAGCCAATAGATAAGGTACTAGGATGCAGCCTCCTTCACACAGGTTGTAGGCCTAGAATGTTGACTGCAGAGGAAAGCTTGGCCATTCTCAGCAAATGCCCTTAGACTCACAGTTTGGTGGTACCTTGTCGAGTACTGCGAAACAGATGTGGGCACGGCTAGCTTTACCATTCACAAAAATATCTTTACGTACATTTTTGATTGCTTCTTCAGCAATATTCATTGAATACCCCCATATGCCAGGAAACTGCCGCACACTTAATTCCATTATGAGTAAGAAAAGACACTTTTCTGTATAAATTCATGGTTTTCGATTTAGGGGAGATCTTGTCCACCACATCAGACGCATAGATGCTACCACCGCCCTAACTGTGTGCTTTCCCTTGCTCAGGTCACTCCTCCTGAGACCACATTTATAACATCACTCTAGTGTGTGAGCTGCTCAAGGGTCAGAGGAACCAGATAAACTGTGCCAACTATCACATCTAAGCAGTGGTTTCTGAACAGTCAGTGAAGCAGCGAGTTTTCTGCCCTGAACATTGAACTCTTACTGATGCCACGCACGTCAATACTTTATCGATTGCTTTGTTGTGCCAGCCTGTTCTGTTTTATGCAGTCCTTCAGGTCTGTCCAGGCTGCTGTTACCTGTCTTGGACTGACATTTCTAAAGACCAATCAGAAGGCCTGTTCAGTCTCTTTTCTGCCCTATCTGTTGCAGGACCGGGCACTGAGTGCTCACCGTGTTTGCAGCTGTCAAAAGAGCCGGTTATCAACAGTGCTAAGGTTGCAAACTATGTCACGGTTGATGACGTTTTCATAGCTCATCTGAGAGTTCATGATAGACGGGGGAGGAGCTTCAGAGGGAGCACATGAAAGTTATGAGGTGATGGATATTGATTTCCTAGGTTAAAACAAGTCCCTAGCACAGTGACCACAGGAGGCATGGCAGGACAAAGTCATCGTCGCCAGTATCACAGCACCCATAACACCCAATATGAGTACCAGATTTCTACTCTAGGTTAAGCCTTGATTAAACTGAATAACTACTCACCAAGGAATAAAGAGCAGTGGACATGGAAAAAAGCAGGTTGTTGGAATAATAAAGTCTTGAACTGGCAGCATTTGGGGTTTCTTGTCTGTTCCTGAAGGAAGATGGAGTTTGTATTTATACCTCGTAGGTCACTCCAGACAATAGGTGAACCCATGGAGGTGAGAACAGCAGCCCTGGCTGAGCTTAGTTGTTTAACCACTGATGGGCTAGGGAACATGACTTAATCGATAGCATGCCTGCTGAGCGGTGCACAGAGCCCTGGTCCCATCTCTGGTGGCATATAAATCAGATGTAATGTCACACGTCTGTCATCACAGCACCATAGAGCTAGACTCAGAAGAATCACAAGTTCAGGTAACTCAGCTGTGGAACAAGTTCGAAGCCAACTTTGGCTAGTTGAGACTCTGTCCAAACACAAAATAGCTATGCGTACACATGAACTCAAGGAATAGCGCCATTGAAATACCGTGGCACCATGAATAAAGAACTTTAGGACATGTCACCTGTTGGCTCAGGCTTGCTCCAGTAATTGTCACTAGGAAGCAACTTGAAATGCTGACAGATGTCCCTTCACGCACAGGCAACACACAGCAGAGGACAATATCATGAGATTGGCAAAGCTACGTATTATTAAAATGATGTTAGACAAATACTTTAAGAACATCACCGAATATATAGGCTACAGATGTCACCTCAGAGTAATCTGATTGTTTCTTTTTTAACATAACTTTCTAAAACATTTATTGTAAGCTCTGTGTGTGTGTGTGTGTGTGTGTGTGTGTGTGTGTGTGTGTGTGTGT
>JANHMN010000008.1:76831245-76873310 GCA_030674055.1 Rhabdomys pumilio | reverse complement strand
TGTGTGTGTGTGTGTGTGTGTGTGTGTGTGTGTGTGTGTGTGTGTGTACATGTGAGTGGAGGGCAGAGTTAGATATCAATATCTTCTTTGATTTACTTTTATTTACTGATGCAAGTCTCTAACTAAACCTGGAGCTGTATTCTAGCTAGCCAGCTTGTCACAGGACCCCTTTGTTAGGGTTTGTTAGGGTTTGGTTTTTGTTCTTGTTCTAAAACACCATGACTAAAAGCAACTTGGGGAGGAAAGGGCTTATTTGGTTAATATTTCCATGTCCCAGTCCATCTCTAGGGAAATAAAGTCGGGAGCTCACGGCAGGAACCTGGAGGCAGGAATTGAAACAGAAATCTTGGAGACATGCAGCCTACAGGCTTGTTCCCCATGGCTTCCTAAATTTGCTTTATCATATAATCCAGGACCACCTGCCCACAGTGGACTACCCCCCCCCACCCCCCATAAATCATTAATCAAGAAAATGTCCCAGAGACTTTCCTACAGGCCAATCTGATAGAGACAGTTTCTCAGTTGAAGTTCTTTCTTCCCAGTTTAAGTCAAATTGACAAAAACCTAACCAGCACATCCTGTCTCTGCCCCAGGGTGCTGGGATCATAGGCAGTCTGCCATGACAGTTCATTTTTTGTGTGGGTGCTGGGAATGTGAACTCTGGCCCCTATGTTAGTACAGCAAGCACTTTGTCAGCCGAAGCATCTCCCCAGCCTTTGTTGATATTTTAATTGTAACATTTTAATAATTCTTTAAGAATTTTATATAAAGTGTCTTGCTCATATTCACTTCCTAGTCCTCCCGGATTCATCAATTCAATCATAAATAATTGTTTACCTCTATAACATTTGTTGACACTGTTGTACCCGTGGACCTTTCTTGCCCACTAGTTCGCAGCTGGGTGTGACTGTCAGTGACCCTTCCTACTCCACAGCAGCCTACGTAGTGCCTTCTATTACTATGAAAGCTAGTCCTGAGGAGCCTCAGTGCTTAGTACCAACTTGATTTCTCCATGACTCTGACCAAACTTCATGCTGTCTTTAGCACCACGGTCTTGCCATCAATGTGTGGTGGGTGACTAAGAGCAGTGGGAATAGCCTGTATTGTTTTGGGAGGCTCCTGCATATCCCCAGACAACAACTTGAGGAAGTGTCCCACAGCACAGATGGCACTGGGCCTTTCACTTGGCAAACTATGGCTTCTGGGGAGAGCATTATCCCCCCCCCCCATGTTGGATGACCCCAATTAAACTCCTTTAGTGTAAAACTGCAATGAATAATGAAAAACAATAGGTTGCTAGGTGGCATTTTTAACATCCACATTGTTAGTTAAACCTCATCCAGCCCTCTCCCTCACCACCTTCCTATCCCTCTTCCCACACAAGCCTCTCTTTTCCTGTTGGTATTTTTGAAACCAGGTTAAACCGTGTAGCCCAGGCTGCCCTTGACCTTGCACTCCCCCCTCCTTTCTCAACTTCCCAAGTGCTGGAATTCTGAGCACATATATCTCTATTTTGTTTTTGTTTTTTGTTTTTTTTTCATTTACTCTCTGTTTCAACTCAAATACCTGGTGATCTGTGTCCCTCTGTCCTCATTTCAAGCTAACAGAGCCATAAGCCCTAATTGAAAATCCTGTGTCATCTTTGGGCTACCCCAGAAGAAGATGACCCACATGTTCATATTATTGGGACACCATTAGGTAAATATCTGCAGAATTTTTGCTTGATTATGCAGATTCCCCAAAGGTGGTTGTGCAAGTCTGTCGACTTCCTGGGGGAACAGTGGGAGAACAGAGACAAGAGATCATCACACTTGTGTTCTTTTGGTCCCTGTGTGTAAAGTCCCAGTCATTCCCACCCAGACATTCCCCTGTCAGCTCTGTCTGGTTCTGCTAGGATGAGAGCATATGCTGTAACTGCCATGATAGGGAAGGAACCGAGACTCCATGTGTTCAGTTGTGACTGGTGCCGCCATCCCTTTAAGATCTTGCCATGTGAACCTGCAGTTACCTCACTGCTGTCACGACTGGGCAGTTAGCACTCCACTTTCTTCCATCTGTTGCATAGACCGCCATTAATTGACACATCTGCTTCCATGTCTCACGTTTGTTTCCTTTCTCCTCCTCCACAGGCCTGGTTGTTAGCTCTTGTGTTGTCTCTGTCTTTGTGGGTTTATGTCTCTTCAAAAGCCTCTTTTCTGTTATTTTACAGGAGTTTGGGAAAGAAAACAATGCTAAAATTAACCTGGTCCTCTGATGAATTCCGACACTCTCTCTGCCGTAGGGAGAGTGTCCAAAATATACGTGTTCTTAGGTATATCAAACTAGAATGTCTGAGGCCGGGACTTCCTCCACCAAAATTACTGTTACCACTGATGAAGAACATTGGTGAGGGCTTTCCTTAGATGTCTAACTCCTGCCACTTATTATATAGAATTCTTATAAGGTGTGGCTTAAGGGAAAGGTCCTTGTCACTTTGTTGGTAACCTTGGTTAAAAGAAGTCAACGGAAAAATCAGATTTAAACCCAGCTAGGTGTTCACTTTTGCACTAAATTCCTATATTTCAATAAAGCACTCTTCTGTGAGTTATTAATAAAGTATTCAGCATATATAAAGCATTCAAAGCTGGGATAACACATAATACTCAGTATTGTTGCTGTTGTTAGATTAGTATTTTTTGTTGTTGTTGTTGTTGTTTTTTTTCAGTGCCTTACAGTAAGGTCTCATAGCCCAGGCTAGCCTCAATCTCTCTTATGAAGCTGAGATGATCTTAAACTCCTAACACTACCCACCCCTACCCTCCAAATACTCCCAAAACTGTGATTATAGAAGTGTGCCACCACACCCACGATGACATGACAAACCCTCCTTGTGATCTTGAAAACAAATCTTGTATTCTCTGTCAGCCATACTTAATCAGAGTCTCCTGGGTGAGTTCTGATATTGAGATAAAATAGAGCTTCAGTTTTTTAGGAAACAGGTAAGCGAGGTGTTTGGGCATCCTCTGGGATGGGGCATCACTGATAGAATTTAATGTGCTGAAATTGGAGTAGGGAAGTGGACAGTTAATAAAGCAGAGGAGGAAAACCTGTGCGCAGAGCCTCAAAGCAGAGTATCTGGACACAGCAGGGAAATGAAACAATACTATGTATACATATATAATCATATATACCTATACATACACATGTGTGTATACACATACATACATACATATATGTATATGTATCTGTATTACACACACACACACAGAGAGAGAGAGAGAGAGAGACAGACAGACAGACAGACAGACAGACAGACAGAGAAAGAGAGAAACCTGGAAACTAAGGCCCTGCTGGCCCAGCACAGAGCAGTCGGCAGTACACTGTCCTCTGTCTGAGATGTTTTCCCTTCTGTTTAATCAGCTCGCAGCTGGTGAGAAGAAAATGCATAAGAGGCTCCTGTGGGTGTGCATTCCTGGTCTCCCACTACCAGGCGCTCGAGTGTCGTCGGCCCTCCCCACTCAGTGATGAACGATGCTGAAGCTAATTCTTGTTTCAGAGTCAGGTCTCCTCTGCTAATGGTGCTCGATTTTCATCTGTCTGCCGTAAAACCAAACTGAGTTGCTGAGCTAAGGGAAGGGGGGTTGGTGGAGCATTAACTTTTATTTGTATGTAAGTGACTTCGAAAGGCTCTCAATGGCTATTTTATGTCATGATTAATGGCAGCTTTTTGTTTAAGTCGCTGTTGGTACAGTGTTTTGATACAAATCATGTCTGGGAGCTGAGGAAAGGGGTGGAAGATGCACATTGCAGAATTACCAGATTTATGCCTCTGAATATTTACATTTTAAAAGTCTAGCTGGTGTGGTAGCACACACCTGGAGTCCCCACACATAGGAAGTAGAGGCAGAAGGATCAGGAATGGAAGGCCAGCTTTGGTTACACAGTGTTGAAGGGCACTCTGGGCTACCCAAGACCCTCTCTTCAAAACACAGAAGCAAACTCTAATGCTTCCATCAAGTGTGATGGCACACAACTATAATCCGAGCGCTTGAGAGGATGAAATAGGAGATTGAGGTCACCTTGCTGGTTCGCAAGGCAAGTTTAAGGCCACCCTGAGATTTGTGGCCAGACTATGTAAAAAAAGAAAAGTCAGAGAAGGATGGGCTGAGATGAAAACAGGGTGGAGAAGCTGATGTCTAAAGAATCCATTTTTATAATTTTTTAAAGTTTTATTTCAAATTCTGTCTCTATTGTGGGGATAGTGACTAATGATACTGGAACTTTCACTCAGTAATAAACGCTCAAGGGGGAACAGGTGCCAGGCCTCATCCTGGGCACCTGACACCCGGTAACTCATTTAGCTGTCACACCTGTCCATTGAGGAGGATCTAGCATTATCTCCAGATGTAAGGCACAGTCACTGAGGCACAGATGTGTGTCCTGTTCACTTGTACGTTTAGCCAACTTGGAACACTGCCTACTGGGTCACTATAGGGTCTGGGCTTGAGACACTTCATGGTCCAGGCTGAGGACAACCAGGGATGGAATCTTAGACGTCAAGTAACTTTATTAGTAGGCTCCTTGAGATGAGAGTCAAGAACTGAGATTAACCCCAACCCCACAAATGGACGACAGTGCCATTGTCTTCAGCTAAGATTCGACCCAGGTCAGAACCTAGCAAAATGGTTTCTGTCTCTTGAATATCTCTTATCCAAAATGCCTGGAAGCAGAAGTGGTTCAGAGTTTGAGGGCTTTTTTTTTTTTTCCAGATTTTTTTTTTAATATTTGCATATATACAATAAAACATCGTGGAGAACAGACACAAGTCGAGACACAAAATCCCCCCTCATGTCTTCTGTACACATGCCTAATTGCCATCTTACACTTTATCATAGTATTCTGCATCTAGACCAAAGTGGTCGCCTGAGGTCACCTGAGGTCAGCTGTGGAAGCGCCTGTCTGTGCATTTGTTAAATACCCCAAAAGAAGCTCAGAGAAGGACATTTTTATTTGGCCCACACTTTGAGGCAATACAGGTCATCATGAGGGGAAGGTATAGCAACAAGAGCCTGAGACAGCTGGCCACAGTGTCCTCAGGCCAGAACCAGAGAGCTGAGTACTGGTGTTTAGCTCACTTTCTCTTTATTACTCAATCTGATATGTTGCTGCCCACCTTTAGGGCTGGTCATTCTGCTGTTCTGGAAGTACCCCCACTGAGACTCTCAGAGGTGTGTCTCCTGGGTGATTTAAAACCCTGTCACGTTGACAGTGGTGATTAACTGCTACAAGACTCACAAAAAGTTGTAGATTTGGGGAACATTTTCAATCATAGAGTATGTGGAATTGGAACTTTTGGAGTAGGCATGAGGATGCTGTGAAGCAGAACCAAGGATGAGGACTAAGTCTCTTCCCTGTTACTTTGTATAGCATTGTGCTATGTCCATGCCCCAGGCCTGGTCACAGAGAAAGCCAGGGAGGGTGGCACAGGAGAAAATAGCACAGGGTTGTATGAGCAGCGGGGAGATGTATCCACCTACTCTGCTTCTCTGCCTCCTACTTTTTCTTTCTTTCTTTTTCCTTCTTCAAAACGGAGTGAATGCTGAGATCATCCCAGAGAAATCTAAAATAAATGTCATGAGAAAACCGGCCCCTCTGGAAAACGCCTTGTTCTCCTGCTGTTTGTAAATGTGAACCGCTCAGCAACTGGGCAGCTGCGTCGTTATAAATATAGTCACAGCACTGACGCCGGCTGAATCCTGCTTTCTTAGAAGCTCGCTGGGAACCCACGGAAGTCAGGGAACGAGCAGTAAAGCTCAGTCAATCCGTCAACCTCCTCTCTCTCTCTCTCTTTCTCTCTCCATCCTGGACCTTAGTGTG
Organism: Rhabdomys pumilio; assembly: GCA_030674055.1. Lineage (NCBI taxonomy): Eukaryota > Metazoa > Chordata > Mammalia > Rodentia > Muridae > Rhabdomys > Rhabdomys pumilio. The sequence continues at coordinate 76,867,454 of JANHMN010000008.1, read as the reverse complement.
GGTGTGAAGATAGAAGTAGCTTTTAGAATGTGCTGGAAATAGCCCTTGGCACTGGATACTGGTTAAGCTCAAAGACAGGGAAGATGCTTCCTATATAGCTGCCCCCTGCCTGACCCTTAGACCTGGGCTATTTTGGCCATTCTGTGATCTCAAGAGCACGCTCTCAACCCAGCTGCTTGGGCACAAGCAGGTTTTCCAGCGTGAGCTCTGTCCGGGCACTTGGCGCCTCTTTGCTGCCTCTACACTCAGATATCTTAGTTTAACCCGACTCAGCTGTCTAGAGCCTGGGGTTTAAAAATAGCACATGGTGCTTGCTGCAGAATTGGAGAGAGAGAGATACTGGGCACGGGGAGGTCAACAACACTTGGGGCACCTTTCCCTTATACCTGTAGGTTTCGTTGGACTTGAGTGCTTTAATTTCTTCAAGTTGACTTCTAGACTGTCAGCCAGTCACATGGCTGCACAAGAAAGAAGAGATCTCTTAATATTTGTGGGCATTGATATTGTTAGGAGTCTGGGTTATGGCAGGAGAAAGTCATTATTTTCCTTGGTGGTTCCCAGAAACAAACAGTACCTAGTTACCTTTCTGTGTAGACAGCCGAGTCATTTAGTGTTCTATTTATTTGCTTTCTCTTTCCTGTTTAGTGGTTGTTGCTTGAAGAAGAGAGCCATGTCCTGTCATTGTGCCTACCCAGAAAACTTCAATAAATCATTTCACACAACTTAATGTGCTGTGTGGCCATCGAACTGACCACAACAGCATTCCTCTCAGGCCCGTGGCATTCCATTAGCAGATGGTGTGAATACTACGTCGTTCACATCATTCATTGTGTAGGGGTGGTGTCCAGCAGCAGTCTAAGAGATCTCTGTGTGTGTTTTATGGTGTCTGTAGAACTGAGCTACCTCTATGCGTTTTATTTATTTTTTCTGAGTTTTTTTTTTTTTCTCAAACTGAGCTTATTTGTAAATACAAAGCAGGATCTGTTATTCTGTTCATCAGAATACATTGAAAATATTGCATCTAAGCCTGTATTCATTAGGGAAGATCTCAGAGTTCACGGGCTTGGTTCTGTCTGTGCCCTGGTGGTTGGATTGCTTTGGTGCAGTGTGAAACATCTCGGCCCCAGTCCCCACGCTTGGAACTGAGGCTCAGTTTGCAGAAGAGCTCCAACTCCTTCTGCCTCGGTGATGGAGTGTGGTAGGAAGGGGATTCTCTCCCAGGAGATTGGGACAGAGGAGCCCAGGTAACCATCTGCTCTGGCACACGGAACAACAGTTTGATAACACATCTCTCCTAATCATCTCAAGCCATGAATGGCGTGGGTCAGACCCACCCTTATTCTCGAGAACAAAGAGAAACATCCATAGTATACAAAGGTAATGTGCGGTGGAGTCAGCACCACTTCACAGCATTGTCTACGCTGAAACAAGGAGAATGTGAGTGTCAAACAGGCACACAGCAAGGACTAAGTAAGCGCTGATTGAGAAGCAAAGGGCCTCTGACTCTCACCTGTTCCCTCAGCTTCAAGCCAAGCAAAATCCCCCTGCATTTGATCTCTGTGGCCAGAGCAAGTTCATTCCCTCACCTGAAGATGCTCACATTACCCTGGCCACATTCTTTAGATTTTTTCCCCCTTGAATGAAATAACAGTTATACAGAGATGACTGGCAGCCCTGTGGCCTTCTGTTCAGCCACCTGCAGGGTAGGTGTGGGATGTATTGTGAATGAGACCAGAAGGCAGCCCACTGGTTATAATGCTTCACCTCCTCCACACACACACACTATAAAGGAGAGAAGTGTCACATTTCTGACCTCCTGGTTCCCGGTTAATGTTTGTGTTCACCCGCTACGTGTGAATTCCTATCTCAGGGTTAAGTTCTTACGGCCTCCTTTCACCCATCTCTCACAGCAGCTCACAGCTGGGTCATGCTGCTCACAGTTTGAAGGTGGGGAAACAGTCTGGGCACAGTGGGGCTCAGATGATTTTTTATGACGATTTATGGCTGATTCAGGATCTGAAGCCAGAACCTTCTGATTCCCAACCAAGTAAGGTATGAATCAAGCATTGGAAACAGCCGTCCCCACACCCCACTACCACCATCACCATGTTCATAGACCCCGAAGGCAACTGTAATCTTACACAGGGCACTCTCTCACATCGTTCACTGCTGAGTCCGGTGCTCACACACAGCAGTCAAGGATACACCAAGGCTCTGTATCGCCAACTTTGGCATGTGCAAACGGTTCATTTTCATACATTGAATGACTGTAAAGAGTAATTTCATGACAGAGTTTTATCTGCTGTCTTTGGGGTGGGGGGAGTTGAGGCAGAGTTTCCCTGTATACCACTAGCTGCCTTCACACTCGCTATGTGGACTAAATAAGCCCACTTGGGAAGGTTATAGGACCACAGAGGCAAGCAACCAAGCATCTCACTATGGCTATAGTTCAAACATGACCATGAATTGAAGAAGGAGCTTTAGTTTCTGTCGGCCTCTCAGGCTGTTACTGGATTACAAGAATGCTCAGGGTACGAGCTCATTTTATGTGATCTGTTTGCGGATTTGATGATAGAAAGACAAGAAAATCCCTTGATTTTTATTACCATACAAGGACAAAATTTTGAGGTTGTCTTTCCAGACATTACTGACCCACTAGCTATTATTTGGTATACACAGTCCTTTGTCCTAGGATTGCAAAGACAGAAAAAAAAATTCTGCTCTCAAAGGATTTGTTGGGCAAGACAGATTGGTAACCCATAAACTAGAATGTAAAGCATTTGAGTGTGATTTTATGATGTCTGGGGCCCCTGTGAGAGAAGTGACTGAATTGGAAGAGGCAGGTCACTGAGGAAAGTGGAAACATAGGCAGGTCTGAGGACAGCAAAGAGAAGCGAGGGTCTGTGATTTATTTGGAACCCTCACCGGAAGCTGATTCCTGGGGCTGAGGAAAGTAAAGCTAAAAGAAAGTGCAAAGGGTCTGTTGTGTTGAGTTAAAGAATTCAGTGTTACCCTTACGGAAGGATTTAAACAGGAGCAGAGGGGACAGATAGGGGAACGGCCCAGCCAGCACTTGGCTTGTTGGTGTGGTATTTGTGGTGTTGGTGGTGGTATTTTTTTTTCTTTTTGTTCATTTCCATCTACTGTAACTCTAGATTAGAGAGAAGCTATCAGAATGTAAACTACTTAAGCCCCTTGGGCAGCTCTTGCCTCTTCAAGAAAGGGTATGGTGGTGCATAGAGGCAGAGATTAAAATACTAACTTCCAAAGACACATTATACCCTGGCATCATATGTTAAAGAAAAATCCGAAAAATTTAAAATCTCAATCATTCCCAGCCATATTTATAAAATCCAGCCTTTATGCAAGTATCTCTAAATGCTTTGAAATGGGCCTCTTAAAATAAATCTGCACACCTTCCTTCTGTGCCACAAATAAAATTCAAATGTTGCTTTCCCATGCTGTGGCATTTTATGGCCTTACACTTGTCAGATCTCTGACAAGTGTCCATTTTTCTAGTATTTGTTTTTCTTCGAGATAGGAGTTAATTTTGTCACAGTTTCTTCCCCTGACAATAACTGCAACTTTTTTGTTCCCCCTGAGGTAGCTTTCCCTCCAACCGTTTCTTGTTGTTCTTACCCAAGACTCAGTATCTGCCAAAACAAATGTAAGAGAGTGATAAACGCTGAGAGGAATGTCTGTTGGACCACAGGAAATTTCCTGTTCAGGAAGAGATCTTGGGAACTTCCTGTGGAGGAGTGCATTATGGGACTTCTGGCTGCCCGCCCTTGACCACAGCTGCAATTAACTAAAGGCAACGGGGGAAGGGAGAGGAAGAAGAGGAGCCAGCTACCCACAGACCTTTATTTCACGTAGCCTGAGGAGAGAATGGGCCAATGTGGGCTCAGAGCAAACCGACTGGCTCCTGTGTAATAAGTCACTCTGTCTCCTTTGTGGCCTCTCCAATCTTTTCACAGCATTCCAGATACCGTCTCGGGGTTGTGGAAACCAACACTCAAAGCTGTGTTAGCCATGTTTACCCTCCTATCCCCCCAAACCTGGGTGAACAAGGAAGAAGCCTTGAACACCACCAGCTTGGAAATCCTTGCCTAGTTTATTGTCTATTAGTGGCCCATATTCAGACTTGAGTTCATGATGCTTCTCTCCAACTCCCTATCCCAGGGGAGGAATGGGAGAGAAATAAAAGAACACTTTGGCCCTCTGGTGTACTCTCATCTCATTCTGACAGCATGAAGGAAATGTTGAAGAATTCTAAAGCATAGTCAAAACCTGTAGAACCTTGCTTTCCTCAGTGCTTCTGTTCACAAGCAGGTTTGTGACCCATGACCCATCCCTCTTGATCCCCGAGCTGGGCACTTCCACTGTTCCCCCTCATGCCTTGTCTTTATATCCTTTACCACCTTGATTCTGTGGATCCATCTTTGAAGAGTTTCAGCATCCAAGCCTCCACTCGGTGGCACATGATATTCGAACCTTTCTGAGATCTTGGGGATTTCTGGCTTTAGGAGGCGGGCTGACCAATTATGGCTGAAAAGAAACCAAACCATGTTCTGGTCCATGTCTGAATAGCCTGAGCTTCTGTCCTGAGTCCCCTAGAGCATCCGTCTCTCATTCCATCCGCACCGTTCTCTGCTGGGATACACATCACTGAACATGAGTGAATTTCTGCATTATAGTAATTGTGTTTTAACACCGATGGAGGGAACGCCTTAGGACAGAGCTTGTCTGCCCTGCACTATATGATTAATACATATTTGTGAACTTGGGTTGCATTGATTTTAGGAGGAAGATGGGCAAGGATATCTTTAACATGGAACTTAAAGATCCTGGTGATATTACTGTGCTTGTGGTACCCACAGTGACTAGGCTGTCTGCTCTTTGGTGTGTGGTTGTGAACGCACACACACACACACACACACACACACACACACACACACACACACACTTCCCTTTCAGCTGGTTGGCATGCTGCATGACTGAATTTTTGAGTTTCCATTCTCACGACTCCCGTTTTCTTCAGAAGTTGAGTTTTCCTCTTCTCCTTTTCTGGTTTTCTTCTTTTCTGCCACAGATGCTTGAATGCCAGCCTGTCTTTGTTACAGTTCTGAAAAAAAAGAAGGAAAAAAAAAAAAAAAAAAAAAGCCTTGGCATTGCCCTAGCACGAATCCCCAGATTCCTATGGGAAACTATGATTCAATTTTTTTTCCTTTTAAATTTTTATTATTTTTCATGGACAAGTAGAAATTGTTGATATTTACACCTTGTGTGTGTTTAGTGGAATGACTGCGAAAGTTAATGAGTCTATTAACTCATGTTTGTGTGTGGTGAGGACATCTAAAATTCTAAGGGATTTTCATGTATACAATGCATTATAATTAACTGAAGTCATCACATTGGTACAAGAAATTTCTTACTGGCCATATTGCTTCTGTCTTGTTCCCCTACACACACAACCTATCTCTGCATATATTTCTAATAGACTCTTGTTGTATAGCCCAGGCTGGCCTAGAATTCAAATCATCTTGCCTCTTGTTGTCTTGAGTCATGAGATTGTAGGCATGAGAGCATTTTAAGCCTTTAGCCAGTATCTTTCCAGCCACCTCTCAGTCTTCCCCCCTCTGTATCTTCCCAGCCACCTCTCTCAGTCTTGCTCTGCTTCTGTCATGATTTTGGATTTCTTGTGCATGTGCAGTCATGTGATGCATCTCTTTCTGAGCCTGGCTTATTTCACTTATCGAAAGGCTCTCCAGGTTTGCCTATCACATTGTTGTCTATCACAGTGTTGTATCATAATTCCAGACATGATCTGTGCCTAAAGCCCTAGCACTTGGGAGGCGAAGGCAGGAGGATCAAGTGTTTACAGCCAGTCCCAGCTACGTAAAGGGTTTGAGACCAGCCTGAGCTCCATGAGACACTATCATAACGAAAGCAATCCAAAAAAGAAGGGGTGGGGGCAAAATATTTATGGAAGTATTTGACTAAACATATTTTTTACAGCTAATAATTTCCAGATTACTATTTAGCTCAGCCTATCCCCCTGGTGTTATAACTGTATCTTAATTTTGAAAAATGAAAGCAGAAATACAGCGGAAGTACACAGTGAGCTCTTGCAGGGGGAGGACTGTCCTTACTACAGCTCCGTGCAGTCTTGCTTTATGTTGTTCGGAAGAGGCTGCCAGCGTCAGAATGTCACCTATGCACACAGAGAAGCATAAATTAACTTTGGAAGAGAACACACTGGACCTCAGATCTCACCTTTTTTTTTAACCCTGACCTTGGCCTTTAGAAGAAAAAAGACAACTTTTAAATTTTTTTAAAACTGTCTGATTAGTCCAAGAGGCAACTCTCCAGCTGTAGCTTACAGGAATTAGGCTTGTGTTTTACATATTAAAAACATTTCCTTTAGTTGGAAAAGTGAATTCTTGGCATTGGGGTTTTGATTGTGTTGTTTTAAACAAGGTCCCTCTCTATTACTAAGGCTTGCCTGGAACACCTAGGGTTAATAACTACTCAGACTCTTGAGTCCTGGGACCATAGGCACACACCTGGCCCAAATCTTTTAAAGTGTAATCTTGATGTAGTAACCAAAACCTCCCGTTTCCTTAGCTTCCTAGTGGGTCAACGTTCAACTGTGTGCTGTTCAGTGTGGCGTTTTCTTTGGACACTTGGACATGGAGTGATCCCGCTTGGAGCATTCCTGACCACCATGGAGATAGTATACCACCGTGCTAGCATTTGCTTTAATGAAAACGCAATGGTTTAGCCAGTGGGAGCTTGTATTATGGGATACCTTAATGTTTACCAGCATTAATGTAGTGTGGTAACCTATCTCATTTAATCTTAAACAGTCTGTTTGATGTATGGAGGAATAGTCAGGCCAGAGGGGAAGGATGAGGTCAACAGCAGAGTCTGCACCAGTTGGGCCCCTTCTCTCCACCATCAGCCTGTCCCGAGGAGAAGCTGTTGGCCCAGAGATGAAAGCTGACATGTGCCAGTGAATAAGCAAGTTTCTGAGGAATCCAAGGCCAAAGGAAGCAAAATACTCCATTGTTCCCTGCATCTCCCCCTCCAAACCCTTGGCGCCTTCCCCCATTCCCTCCCCCCACCTCCTCTGCCCACTCATCTCGGCCAGCTTACAAGTGTCTGTGGCCCCCACATCATGGACTTCCTCCCAGGAAATTTCCTGTGGTGGAAACTCTGGGGAAACTTCCTGTTGAGTAGGTTACTGCCTGTGGCTGATAAGGGGAACTGCTTAAAACCCCCAGCCGCAGCTGCTGTTTAAGGGTGGCACAGTCTTTCTGTTTCCTCAGTCTGAAGGAACAAGAAAGGGCAAGTATGCAGAGAGGCCTCTGAAGTTTCCCAGGCTAGAATTTTCTGGAAGCTGAAAGCTCCGCTTGGAATCAGCAAGTTCCTTTAGAAAGGTGGTGCTCCTGGTTAAATGCACTTTCGAGTATCTACAGGGACATATTGTCTGATAGGGCTCTGCAAACCTTCTTTTAAAAAAACAAACAAACAAACAAACAAAAAAAAAAAACCAGGTCTTCGTCTCTTCATATCATTTCCAATCCTTCCTCTTTCTGCTTCACTGTCATGCATCTCCGAGTCCCATCTGTTTTGGTGATATGTACAGGGACTTTTAATTAATCCTCGTCATTGGCAGGTACCGTGGATGATGTGTACAGCATGGCTCATACAATACCAATGTGTGAATGGTCTGGGGTCTGTTCTATACGACAGTCTTTAGCTTAACACAGAATTCTCAATAGGCTTCATGATCCTGCAACCTAGCCTGGACTTGCAGTTGATTATTCTGTTGTTTGCCAGCCCTTGGGCAAAGATAATTATCCCTAAACCATCCCATAGGGTTAAGCTCAGCTCCGAATATTTTCAATATTGGGAATTCTGTAGTTACCTTTAGCAGCCCCTGCTGCCTTGCTGTAGTGTATAAAAGTATGGTTCCCTAATTACCCTGGTTTCTCCCTAGTGACCTGTAAGCCCGTTACTACTTACCCCACTCTTCATGTATAATAAAGCTAATTGACCCCTGCCCTCTGTCTCATTTCATATAGGCAGTTTCTCGAATGGTAGACTTTACTGCTTCATTTTCTCTAAGTCTATTTCTCCACAAGTGTAGGTATTTGTTTTTCCTTCCTGGTTCAGGGGTTAACATGCACTTCCTTTCTGAAATGCACTTAGAGTTAATGGAAATTTCTACCAGCCACATCTATCCAAACTTTTATCATAGTATGATTTTTTTCCTGGTTATAGGGAATGAAGATTTTGGCCTCAGAATAAATCCTGAGCTAAACATGCATTAGGTGGGGGTTGGTTATGTCTCTGATTGGCACTGCAGACCCAGGAGCCATGAAAGAAATTACAGTGAACCAGGAAGAAAAATGTGGGCTGATAAGGAGCCAGCCTGTTAGACTTCTCAAAGACAAAGACCATTATTCATCTTTGTCCATATCCATGGTATCTTATAATGTTTTGGCACACAATCTTGCTACCATGTTTGCCGAGTGAATGAGTCCTCCTAAGAGTCAAAAAAAGAGCTAGTTATTGGACATTACTTCTTTCTAGAACATGTAAAAAATATTGCATTTTATATCTTATCTAAAGAATAACCTTATGAATTGAGTATTGATCCTCAAAACGGCAAGACGGCAAGCTGCTGTTGATGTACGTACATGCAGAGGCTGAAGAATAATTTGTTTAAAAAAGAGAGAGAGAGAGATTTGTCTCAAGCTTTACATAGGATGTACAAAACAGTGATTTAATTTGGGGCACTCGGAAGAAGAATAGGGGGCCTGTTTAAACGGTTTGCAGTATAATTACTTTTGGTTTTAGATATGATTTTATTTTATAGAAAAAGATTCACTGAAATATGTCGTAAACACGGAAGACTGTCCTCGTAAAGACGCCATTCATCTACATGATAATATCCATTTCCTATGCAGGCTCACTCTAAAAGAAACTGTAGTGAGGCCATAGCGTTTATAGAGCAAGCCAAGGTGCTGTCGTCACCGCCACCATTATCTCATGGTCCTTGTCAACCTGTATTAAACTACTTCAGGACCCTGCTATGTGCTGTGATCGTTTTTGGAAGTCTGGTTAGTGTAGCAGAAGGACCAGGCATTTAGATGCCCTAAACTAGTGGTTCTCAACCTTCCTAATGCTGCGACCCTTTAATACAGTTCCTCATGTTGTGATGGCCTCCACAACCGTAAAACTATCTTTTTGCTACTTCATAGCTGTACTTTTACCACTGGTATGAATTATAATGTAAATATCTGTGCTTCCTAACGGTTTTAGGCGAGATCTGTGAAAGGGTCATTTGACCCCCAAAAGGGTCATGACTTACAGGTTGAGAACAACTGCCAAACTGTTGTCTAGATCTGCTTTTGCTGTTGATTAGATTCTGCTTTTGCATATATGTGTTATGCATGTTCACAGTGATGTTGAATCTCTTTCCATTGCTGTTCACTGTATTCATAGAAACAACATTTCTTATTGAGCCCAGAACTCACCAATTCTGCCTAACAATTTGCCTAGGGATCCGGGGATCCCTGACTCTACCTTCAAGAGTTGGAACTGGTAGCTACCGTGCCTGCCCAGTTTGTACGTGGGTGCTGAGAATCTGAACTCAGATCTTCATGCGTGCATGCATGCTAGGTGCTCTGTCCACTGAGCCATCTCCCCCAGCCTATCGTACTACATTCTTTTATCATGTATTTATTGTATGGCTACTGTGTGTTGTGAAATGTCAGTGGACAAGCCAGATATGACGCCTGGCTTCATGGTATTAGCCAAACAATGAACACTAGTGTGTTTCCTATCCAATTACAGACGTCTACTGTGAAATGTAAATCAGGTTACATTATTTTCCTATTCCCAAACTTCCAACTGGCTTCCATTCTGACCTCTCAGTCTGAACCATAAGCCCTATGAGATCTAGGTCCTGTAATTTCTATAACCCTCTGTCCCCATCTCAAACACATTTTGTTCTGCTCCTGCCTTGTCAGCCATGCTGGTTTGAACATGCCGGTTATTACATCATTATTGAACAAGCTAGATGTGTTTCTACCACAGGGCCTTTGCACTTACTTTCCCATGTATAAATCTGTCCTGCCAGAGAAGCCCATGCCATCATCCTTCACTGAACCCACACTCTGTTTAACTGTCACATTGGGGACTTCCCCAGTAGCTCTTTCCAAAATGCCATTGTCCTTCACTCTCTGTCCCATCCACCCTGCACAAGCGTTCTTATTTAGCAGTTTTCAGACTTGATATGACATTTATTAAACTTCATGGTGACCCTTGGGCATCTGTTTGGAATGAGCTCTGTGTGCAGAGATGTGTTTGGTACGGGAGGGTCCTCACTATCTCAGGAAAGAAGGTGTACCAGGGTCTTTCCTTGAGAGTAGATGAATTTGCTCTCTGCTTGGTAGCAGCCACTGAGGGAAGGGACTGGAGGCTCCTATCCTGTATCCCGTAGATCTCAATGTAAATTCCCCACATCCCAGAGTTCCTTGCGTGTGTTCTTGTTAAACCTCATGCTTTGTGAATCAACCCGATTCCAGCAATCTAGTCTCTATAGGCATGTGTAGAAGGTCCCGTCGCTGGGCTGACAGTGTTACACAGATATGTCACAGATTCTTTTGTTGATGGTCTCACATGTTCCCCCTTCCTTTTCATAGGGAACCTCCCCTCCCCGTGTTTGTATCCAGAAAAACCATCATGATTCATGGTGCCTCCCCTGGATGTAGATAAGATTTGGCTTCCCACTGTTAGGTCAGACCCCATTTGTCTGTCTTCTTCCTATTCTTCAAAGTTTTGTGTACGTTTCTGGGCTGCCAGGGCTGGCCCTCCCACTCTGGTTCCTGTGGGTTTGCACAGTGATAATTCTGCTGTGGTTTAGGGGGACCTTGGACAAGAGCAGGACAGATATGTGGCATTTACTTTGTTATCCATGGTGCCGAGTACTCGTGGGTCAGTCGGTGTTGGGGGGGGGGATTTGAAAGCATGAGGTGGTAGCCTCATCTGGGGCTTAAAGATGAGCATGCCAGTTCAGTTGGTAGAGGGCTTGCCCTGCATGCAGGAAGCCCTGTCCTGAGATCCTGCTCAGAAAGCAAACAATATTGGCAAATCAGGGAAAGAACACATGGGTTTATGTCTCCAAGAAGAATTGGGCATGCATGTGTACAAGACAGAGGGATGTTCTAAAGACCCTGAGGTCAGAAGACTTGTGCTATTACTAACAGAAAGACCAGGCTGTTCAGCATTTCCTGAATTTGCTGCGGAAAATCAGAGTGACACACTGTAAACTTGCAGGTGGCAGAGATAAAGAGGTGGAGGGAGATAGCCACACTGAGTATGTGGGCCTTTATCGTGAGCTACAGGCAGCCGCAGCTGAGCTATCTGCATAGCCCCGTGTCGCAAAAACACTTGCACTCTTTATGAAACAGGATTGTGATTTCTACCTCGTAGTTACTAGCTTTAGATAGATCACCTGAGTGCTTTGTCCACTTAGCCACTGTCACACTCATTTGTGGATTTTAGTCTTCTCAGACGATGACAAGGCACTATAGCCCCCCAGGAGAAGACCTGTGTGCTCAGTGTGTCTGGGTGAGAGGACCACAGGGCAGTTCTGCTATTTTTGTCTCTAGCATAGAAATCATTTATAACACTGTAAGATCTTATGTTAAAAAAATAATAATAATATTTTTCCACTCAAGAAGCAGAGATAGGAGATTTGCCTCAAGTATGGGGCCAACCTGGTTTATATAGCAAGTCCAAGCCAGCCAGGGCTATATAGCAAGACCAGGTCTCAGAGCAATCAAAGCAAGGTAGGGAACAAACATGAAGTTCCCTGAGGCATTTAGGGTGTGGCTCAAGGTAGAGCCTGTGCTTCCTCTTCTCAGACTTCTTCCTCAACTGCAAAACACAAAGGAGCAAGTGCTAGGGGACTCGGGCTCCTCTGTTAAGAGCATTTACAGTTACACGGGTCCCAGATTTAGTTCCCACAGTACATGGTGGCTCTCAACCATCTATTATTGCTCTAGGGGATCCATCGCCCTCTCAGGCCTCTACCGGCACCAGGCATGCACATGCTATACACATGTGCAAGCAAAACACTCATAAACACGGGTCCCAGATTTAGTTCCCACAGTACATGGTGGCTCACAACCATCTATTATTCTTGCTCTAGGGGATCCATCGCCCTCTCAGGCCTCTTACCGGCACCAGGCACGCACATGCTATACACACAGATATGCAAGCAAAACACACATAAACACTCCTCATAAAGTAAATCTGAAATAGAATTTTAAGAATTTGCTAAACACATGGATAACATGCAGTAACTTATGCAGATATCTACGAACATGCTGAACACATAGATGGCATACAGCGAGTTATTAAAGAGGTAATCTCTTATCTTCAAGGAACTCTGACACTGTTAGCAGTGTGCTAGCCTAGCATTGCCCTGGGCTCAGCCCTGACAGAGCCCCGTGAACTTGGAAACAAGCCTCAGCACTCCGGTCATACACACATTTACTAAAGGAGAACACTGGCTTCAGAGTCTCAGCCGATGACCACCTTGCCCCCAACATGACGTTAATCCAACAGAATGCCCGTTGTGGACAATTTCTGGAGCTTCTAGAATCCACTCTAGGTTTTCAAGATGGAGACATAGTCTGAGGCTCCCATATTTCCAATTGCCAGACATATTTAGGCTATAAAGTTAACCACAGAAAGGAGTACATTCAGGCAATATTGAGGCAATTGTATTATTCTTTACAGCTCTGTGGAAACTTGTGATATAAATTATAGAAACTGGCATCTGCCTAATTTGTTTAATTCTGTTTATTTAATTTATTTAGTGTGTGCACTTGAGTATGTGTGAGTGTTCATGTTTGAGCACAGATCACAGCTTTCATGGATGTGGACGTCATAGGAGAGCTTGTGGGGAGATTCTCTTCTTTCCACCATGTTCTGAGGGCTTCAGATCCTCATCTGCTGAGTTTTTAATCTTCAAAAATTTCAAAGAGAATAAACGCACTAGGGAGGTAGTGAATTTTAATAATGTTTTTTTTACCATTATTAATACACAGATATATGGTGGTAGGGAGACCTGGGCCAAGTGCCTTGAAGCTGAGACCAAGCCTTCAGTGAATAGTTCTGTGGTCCAGCTTCCAGGTAGGAAACAGAGGCGGGGGCCATTCCCATGACAGGTCTCATCAGACAGCAACCAGGTGATCTCAAGGCAATGAGGCTGACAGCCATGCCCTGATAATTCAAAACGGAGAGCTTTTTATTTTTATTTCTGGTCTATTCAAAGGATGGAGGAAGAAAAGGAAAAGGACAGTCATAATAAAATAATATGTAAAGAGTAATCAAAACACCAGGGGCCAGCAGCAGATAGTATTTAAAGCCAGGAAGCTTCACTAAGTGGGTCTATGTAAATTAACCACCTCACTGAAACTTGCACCTGTCTAGATCTGCCTGTGTGGATATTCAATCAGACTGAAATATTCTATTTCCTTTTTGGGAGAAAATCATACGGGTTTGGCTGGGAACTTCGTTGGCAGAAAGCTTACCTAGTATGCTGGTAGTCCTGGGCTCCACTCCCAGTACCACATTAACTGGGTACGGTGGTCTGTAATCCCAACACTGAAGCTGTGGACGCCAGAGAATTGCAAGTTAAAGGTCATCCTTGGCTTTATGTCAGATTTGAGCCCAGCCTGGTATACATGCCACCCTGTGATGTGCGTGTGTGTGTGTGTGTGTGTGTGTCTCTGTGTGTGTGTGTGTGTGTGTGTGTGTGTGTGTGTGTGTGTGTGTGTGCTTGGTATCTTCTAAAGCAGCGGGAGGATGTATCTCTCCCCTGTAGTTCCTTTCCCCAGTCAGCGTCTGCAACACACCCACCCTCAAGTCAATGATGGCCCACAAGTCAAAATGGACACAAAGTTTCCTTGAAAATGAATGCCTGCAAGGCATCTCGGGAGTTTTCAACAGGTTGTGGGGGAGGGGAGGATGGCGATAAAAGTAATTGTTTTCGAATGTTTGGTAACATGAGTAGCACCCTGTTCATTCCCAACTCTTAGCTGTAGAGGAGAGGAGTGAGAAACTGGTTGCCAGATGAGTGATTCTGGTTTGTATATGCATTTTTCCCCCCACTAATTTGAGCCATCACCACCTGGCCCCATCAACTGCCCATTTTCCTCTTGGGATACAATAAGAAGAAAGAAATTCTGAGTGAATATTAGAGAAAGCAAAGTAGAGCTGCAGCAAGAAAGACAGGAGCAGACAGTCTGATAACAGCAAAAAGAAAGGAGCAGACAGTCTGATAACAGCAAAAAGAAAGGGAGTGGTCAGAAAATGGAGACAAGAGAAGAGAAGAGCCTGCTGTCCCGGGAGGCCTGGGCAGGGAAACGGGAGGTCTGAGAATTTACCAATGCCTGGAGGTGAGACGCACAGGAAGAGGGGAAGGAAAAGGTGAATGTGGGAAGAAACTGAAGAGGATTTGAGACAGGGAAGACTGGTAAATGGGAGTCCGGTTCCAGAGTGTTCCACCTGAGCCTCGCACGTGGGTCTGATGAGAAAGTAAAACTGGGAGTCAATCTAACGTGATGGCTTATCCCCAACTCAAGGACACTGTTTAACCTAAGGCACTCTTCTGTAACCAACTTCAACTATAAATGTCTTCTTCATGGGTGATTTTAATTTTTATTAATAAGACACAGAAGCCTTAGATACACACTGGCTCAGTAGAGCCCACTCTGCCATAGTTCGGTTTCTTCTTGCCCCTCCCCCATATACTGAGCAGGACTGTTACCTGCAGCTGTCCATTCTGGTCAGCCTCAGGTCTGCATACTCTTCCAGCCTCTATCTGATATTTCTGATGGTCTTAAAGGGATCGTGACCCACAGGTTGAGAGCCACAGGTTTTAGTGAACCAATCACAATTAAAACAAAACAAAACACTGTGGTGCCTTGAGAGTCTAGCTCAGAAGATCCGATCTGGCATGTTAAGAGTATCACAATTCATGAGAAAGCGCCATGTCAGATTATCTTCTCTGTCTAAAAGTGGTTTGATCACATCTTTAAGAACAGCCTACAACCTCGAGAAGATTTGAAGGTTTTTTTTTTTTTTTTCCTTTGCTGCTGCTTTCATTGACTTACGGTAAAATTCGGGATTTGGGTAGACACCGCAGGTCATCCAGGCTACTGACCTTGCACCGTGCCAGCATGCCACTGGGGCGTGTCTGATGGATATCCTACCTCTGCAAGACACTGCCAGGGACGCTGAGCCCTTCCCCAGGCAGCCTTTGCCATTCTAAACATTCTGAACTTCAGAGAGTCTGTATTGAAACGGTGCTTCCACGGCAGTGGCAAAGCAAACAGTGATCTTCCTGGTTCTCTTCCTCTGTGGCTTTTTCCAGCTCTGATCATTTCCAGGAAATTGTTTCTGAATGACAGCCCACCTCATTTTTCTTATACTGTCATGATGTCTGTATTACCCGTCGCATTTAGGGTCCAAATAAAAACCAAGAAATACTCTATTTCTATAAAAAGAAAGTTTAGCAATCAGTGGGGAAGGGAGAGGTCTTAGTCTCGGCCAGTGATAATTCCAAGAAACTGTGCCTTTTTAAATATTTTATGGTGACCCTACTATCCAAAGAATTTGCTTATCTGTCCACCTTACAAGTTTCCATGGAAACCTGCTGTCTTCAAAATATTCCCAGCTCTTCCTTTGGTGCCTACATTTCTACCATAAGAAGTTCATTATTGGGCGTGAGTTTTATTTAAGGGATGGGGGCTCGGAGATGACTCACTCAGTAAAGCACTTCCCTTATAAGCCCAAGGACCAAAGTTCTATCACCGGACCCCAAATATAAACCAAACTGAAAACAAACGCTAGGTTGGGTAGTGCACACCTCTCAGCTCTGGGAAGGCAGACAGTTGGGTCCTGGGACTTCAGTGGCTGGCCAGACTAGCCTGCTGTAAACCCAAGGCAGTAAGACACTGTCTCAAGAAACAAGGTAGGTAGAACCTGAGAAGCAGAACCTGAGGTTGTCCTCCACATTCACACTGACATTGGCACACATCATGTGCTCACATGCAATGTATACACACTCACACACACACTTAATACATATAGACCCACACACACACACACACACACACACACACACACACACACACACATGCACACACACGCACGCACGCGCACACACAGCACAGCAAGGGCCAAGGAGATAGCTGATTAGGCTATTGGTAGTCATTGCATTAGAACACTGATCATTTTTAGATCCTTTCCTGGAAGTTCGTTTTAATGGACATCAGTGGAGAGAAGAAATGGGGCTATGTAGATCAAGGGGACTCCTTGGGCTCTGGGGAGGGAAATGAGCCATTGGACAGGAAAAAAGAAAAGAGAGAACATTTCAGCGTGCCGGGTAGGAACAACACCTAGCAGCACAGCCTAATTTTTCACCACAGTCCTGTGAGTGCACATGTAATTTTACATATAATGAAATAAAGACAGACAAAGTGACCTGCTCAGCTCCTCAGCCAGGGAGAAACAGGATTTGGGATGTAAAACAGAGCTGCCTAATCCAGGCCTCTTAGTCCCTGATGCCAGGTGCTGTCCTTGAGAAAAGGGCAGAGAACTGGAAAGCTGAGATGCAATCGCCTCCTTCAGAATTTTGCATAAGGCCGACCCTGTCTGAAAGTATCGTTTTGCAATCACCCATGTGGAGCTAGAAGAATCTCCTAATGCTAACTCATTTTGAGTTTGGCTTTCTTCTTACATAAAATTTATGTAACATCACAAACTAGTTTACATGGAATACGATACTTGTTTATAAAGAGCCACTTGTTCAGAATATTTTTAGCGGCTCCCCCCCCCCTCATCGTTATGGATACTTTCCCGGCTGTCTAGAAAAACTGGGCTATGTCCACACTCTCTTCAGAGGCTTGCACGATGCTCACGTGACCATCTGAAAGCAGGTGATGTCCTTTCCTTCTAAGTCCTCACACTATTACAGGTCTGGGATGTCTGCTAAGTCGGGATGCTCGCAGGTCTATCTAGGATATGATAAAAGAAAAAATTTTAACTTTCTCCCCAAATAAGTCACTTAAGCCAACTTGGTAACATCATTTTACACTCTTCTTCCCACTTACTGCCTTACTGGGGTTGTTTTCTGCCTCTCACTTTTCTTGATGCTTTGTGGGGGACACTCAGAGGTAAAGGGGTGGCTTTATAAAGGTGGGTGTCTTCTCTCCTCCTCCTTCCCTTCAGTGTTCTTCCCCAGCTACCACAAAACCCACATTTTCTCTACTGAGTTCACATTCCTGGGACTGGAACAAAAGGCTCCTGTGAGCTGAAAAGCACCAGGAAGGGTGTTGCAAAGGCCTGAAGATTTAGAGGGTTTCATTTCTTCCTTGCTGGGGGCTATATTGTGTTTGGATGCAGTTTGGAATCTGCTTCACCACCACAGGGGAAACTGAAATGAGCCCTAAAGCTTCCCGGGGACCCCTCTGATCTTTATCCTTCTAACATAGTCACTTCCTGCCACTGGAGTGTCAGAGCATCCCCCAGTACTCAGAAGGCCCAGGAAACCAGCCGTGAGGCCTCAGACCAAGGAAAGGGGAGCCCTGTTAAGTGAGGTTCCTCTGAGCCTCAGTTTACTCGGGTGGCCTTTGCTTTGCGGAGTATCTCCTTACTTCAGCCTGTTCGTGACAGCAGAGCCAACAACCATGGGAACCTGCCCTCCAGGGACAGTACATTTCATTGTTATAGGAGAGAACCAGGAAATCGGAATTTTCCATCCTTCCTATTGAGGAGAATTGGATTCCACAGAGAAAGTAACAGCTTTAAAAAGAAACACACACGCGTGTGCACACACCCAGGTCCCTCTGCACTGAGCTGGCAAACCTTCTTCCCTGCCCGGTAGTTCCAGACACTATGAACCAGGGGTTGGCCATGCTGCTGTGCTCCTGCATTTTCAGTAGCAAGTTAATGTGGCCATGACTCAGAACTATAGGGCCCCAGATGACAGAGAAGTGAACTAACTTCTTTTTGGCTCACAGTGGACTCATAGGCAACAAAATAGGTTTCATGTTGTAATGAAGCAGTGTAGAAACTCCGTCCTTGGTGGCTCCCAAGCTGTGTGCTGTCTGCCCCCGCCCACTTCATTGCATGCTGGATTGGTCTCTTCAACCCATCCTCCTCCTTCAGAGCCAAGAACCCGAAAGCCAGCCCAAGTCGTTTGCAAACAGCACTCCTGAACTTAGCCTTGAAAATGATAGGCTTGTCCAGGGTGCATAGTGTATCTCCAGCTTGAGAATAGCTGGGGAAACCTTCTACTCCATTTAAGGAGAGCCTGGATGGCTAGTGGGTGGGGCTTTGAGCCCAGGATTAACAACAATAATACAAAGAAATGCATGTAGAAAGGGCAAACTTGATCTTGAAGAACAGATTGCAGTTATTATGTAACACCTTCCTTCCAAGGACTACCAAGAACTTCCCTGCAGATTTCACCCAGTTCTCACGCAGCATGAATTATTTCCCAGAAATGATTTAGGCTCTTTTGGAAAATGCATTGATTCTTTTAACCGTCATGATCCCACTTACAGTAAAACCACTATTATCTGATTCTCTGAGTTGTAAAGCTATTATTAACGGGCACATTATATATTTTACCAGTACAGTGACAGCTGATGTGTGTGATGGTGACCCCAGAGTTCTGTAAGACCCTCAATTGCCCACTCATAAATCAAGGGAAGATTGAAAGTGTATTCAGTTTTTTCATGTTAAGAGTCTTACTGTATTCAAATGCTCTCTAAAGGAGTCCAAGTGTGTGCCCGCCGTGATTTTCTACGGCTGCACCAATTCAGAATGTTCTATCCATTCTTACTTGATCCTGTGATTGAACCCTTATTTTTTAAAACAAAAATACACCTTTTCAGTAGTAGGGTCAAAACTAATGATTTAATCTCAAATCTGAAGGACAATCAGTTTACTTTGGTTTTTAGATTTATTCTTAATTTTGTTTGTGTGTGCACAAGCACATCTCTCTGTCTCTCTGTCTCTCTCTCTCTCTCTCTCTCTGTCTCTCTCTCTCTCTCTGTGTGTGTGTGTGTGTGTGTGTGTGTGTGTGTGTCGCACCACAGAGACCAGAAGAGGTCAAATCCTAGATCTGGAGTTAAAATTGATTGTGAGCCACCGAGTGTAGAAGCTGGCAACCAAATGTGAGTCCTCTGCTAAAAGCAGCAAGTGCTCCTAACCACTGAGACATCTCTCCAGTCTCCAAAATGTTCCCTCTCAAGTGTTGTCACAGACATAAGTGGCATAAACATATTTGCCAAAGCATGAGACAGATCGCTCCAAGCATTTGCCACTCTCACTCTTTGAGACCTTAGCCCGATGTACAAGTGCTGAGTTCTGCCTGGGTTTGACACTGTTACCCCAAAGCCGTCGTAGTTTAGCATCTGCCTGTCACTAAGAGCCTCCTGTGGTTTAGAATCATCATAGTTAGTGGTTCAGGTCTTTGTGTTTTCGTTGTGATCAATCCCTCTCCCTCTCTCCCTCAATATCCCCCTTACATGATTGCCTAAGGAATTAAGACAAAAAAACGCACCAAAAGGAAATGCTGTAATCAGAGTCTACCTCTCCCGTGCCACATGATGAAGGCATCAAGCCTTCATAGGAAGCACAGATCAAACTGCCATCTGAGGAGGTAGCTGTGACTCGGTTGCATAGAACTGGGATGGCTTCTGCACTCTGTGCTCAGAAATCCAAGCACTTAAGCCAACAGGATTTTACAGGAGAAAGAAGTGAAGACCTAGAGCAACAGAAATGGGTGGGCCTTCCTCTCTCCTGGTTCATCAGTCTCCACAGCTGGCTGGAGAAGTCAAGCCATGCCACAAACTGGGATATCTGCCTATCACTTACTGCTGTTTTATAGTGATTTCAAAGAACCATCATGTTCCTTCATTTGATGCAAGGTTTCTAATTCTATATTCAATGTTCCTCAAGAGGAGGGGACTGCCTTTTACGGTGACTGGTTCCCAGTGTCTAGTTGTAAACAGGATCATTGCCTCTGGAGCATCCTCTTGAAGGACACAGACCCATGGTGTCACCTCTGGTTTGGAAGTCTTGTATGTTTGCAGGGCCCTGAATTAAAAGCTGGCCCAACTTCTTACTCATTAGGTGACTTTACAGGAAGTCACTTAGCTCCTTCCCTTCCTGTTCCTTACCAGGAAATAAGAATAATCTTGTCCATTCCACTTCCTCTCCTGACTAATGTGAAGCAGCTGAGATCAGGTATGCGAATGCTTGTGATTTGAGTCTAGGGAAAACATCCAGGAGAAGGGTCTGGTATGTATAGGGACTTGTGTGTGACAGCTCTGTAAACTAATTTCCCTTGATAGTCTGATGCCTAGCCAATGTGTAAAGGAGATTTCTAGAAAAATACATGGCAGGTATAAGGTGTGTTCAGTTCTAATATTCAAAGAGGGGCTGAGGAGACCACTTATCAGGTGAAGACCACTCAGCCCTTGCCCCAGGCCTGGTAACCTGAGTCCAGTCCCTGCGACTTACATGGTAGAAACAGGTACTGTAAGTGTTCTCTGACCTCCCCTTGCACATCATGGACTTCTAATCCTCCTGCTTCAGCCTCCTCCCAAGAAGCTGGTATTACAGGCATGCTGCCACCATACCTGGTTACTTGCTGAATAGTTCTTTGACACTTTTCAGTGGCTGCACTAGTCCTGATCAGCCACTTGCCAACTTCAAGTGCTCAGGCCCTTACTGAGACCTGTTCCTTGCTTTAGTTATGTTTCTCTTGTTTTGATGAAACGCCATGACCCAAAGCAAATTGAGGAAGAAAGGGTTTGTTTAGCATCCACATTACAATCCATCATCAGGGGAAGCCAAGGTAAGAACTTAAGGCAGAAACCTGGAGGCAGGAACTGAAGCAGAGACCGCGATGGAACATAGCTTACTGGCTTGCTCCTTGTGCTTTCTTACATTACCCAGGACTACCTGCCCATTAAGGGGCTGGATTCTCTCACATCAAACACAAGTCAAAAAAATTGAATACTCCAGATTTGCCTATAAGTAATCTGATGTAGACGTTCTCAGTTGAAGCTCCTTTTTCTAGTTGACCCTAGCATGTGTCCAATTGACAAAATCCAGCCAGCACAGGGGCATAAACAGTGTTATATTTGACGATGGTTTGCCTAGTCAGATAAATCACTAATGCACCGACCGCTTCAACACATTGTTCTGGAAATTATGCAAGTGCTGTGGAAACAAGGCAGGCATCACTAAGAAGGCGTCTTAACGGTGACTTCATTTATAGGTGAAGGGGAGGGCTGGGGAGGGCTGTTAAAAGTGCATGATGTACAAGTATGAAGACCTGAGTTCGGATCCCCAGGAGCACATAATAAGGCTGGACACAGCCATGTGGCTGTAACCCCAGAGCCCTTGTACTTACTCCCACAGGCAAGTGTATGCATGTAATCACACATGCGCACTTCCACACATACCACGTTGAAGGGATATGTCTCAGCAGGCAGTGATGTAGGAGAAGCCAGGCAGGTGATAAAGAGAAGGAGGAAGATCTAGAAAGGTGCCTGGGGGGAGCAGGTTAGAATGCTGCAAGTCTCTTTAAGGAACATAACTCAGCCAGGTGTGTGGCGCATGCCTATAATCTTAGATTCTTGACAGTCTAATATAAGAGGATCAGAAGCCTGGGCAACTTATTAAAACTATCTCAAAATAAAATTTTTAAAAGGCTCAGGAATGTAGCTCAGTAGTAGAACTCTTTCCTGCCGTGCATAAGGCCCTGGGTTCAATCCTCAGCACCGCAAATAATAAAGATTAAAAGGCTGGTTTTATTCAGTCGTAGCCATGAAGTTTTCTAACCAAAAGAACAACAGGATTGATTCCTAAAGACTTCTCAGGACACCACTGTATGTTCTCTTTGAATATGTGACCTGGGTTTAGTTTTAAGCTAACTATAGTATAGTATAGTATCTCTGAGTCTGAAACGTCAATTCAAGAAAGAGTGTAGAATTGTCTTAACAGAGAGATGACTGACAAGATGCTTCCCACAAGTGGCCCTGGAAATACTCAAGCCTTGGGGTTCCCTGACAAGTTCCCCCACTCCCTGTAGTTATTTGCACGCAGACACCATGTTTTCTATCCCATCAGTCCCACCAGGTTCTCGGCACATTCCAGCTAGCCTAACTGCCTGCCGGTGGTCAACTGGCTCTCCCCAGCTCTCTCCTCAGCCTTGGCCCATCCTACTGCCTCCTTTGTCTCAATGGAAGTGGGCTTCGCTACCTGAACCGAGAGGGCCTTCTCCTGAGTTCCCCTGCAGCAGCCTACCCTGCTGCCTACCCTCATTCTCCCGCTGTAGTCAGTCTTGTCATTTGCACCTAGCTCTCTCTCCATCTTCCTAGAAACCCGGCTGGATTCCATGGTGCCCTTTGCTATCACACACAGCCACACACGTCTCTGCTTTCCTCGTTTCCCACTCACTCCTCAGACGGTCCTAACTGTGTCCTCTGCTGACTCCAGTCACCAGAGGCTAAATTTACAGGACACGCATACCCATTTCCTCCTCCTTGAAGCTCCTCTCTGACTCCTGCCTGCAGTTTACTCTGCCTTGACATATAACTCCACTCTCCTCTGACTTGTCTCCTGCTATCTTGTTCTTCCAGAATATACCTTTTATAGATAGCTCACTCTCTAAATGTTTTCTTGGGGAAGACTTATCTATTATAATGGCCTCAACAATCAGTATGATGGAGACAACCAAAATTGAATGTATCTATGACTCAGGTCTTTCTAGGCAAGTACATACACTGATAGGACTGCTTTCTTGCTTTCTTTACCGGATGTTCCACAGTTAAAAAAAAAAAAAAAGGACCAATCTTTCCACATCCCTTCCCCCACCTCACAGCCTGGCATGGAAGAGTCTAGAATACTCTAGAAGCCTGGGTCCTATTATCAGCTGCTTCCTTCCCACTGAGTTACTCTCAGTGTCATCTCTTCCACTGTAATACCTCGACTCCACCCTTTCTTCGTTCCTTCTGTTTCAGTTCATGTTAACAAGGTCTGTCATCTCTGTTTCTGCAGGAGCCTCTTAGCTGCTCTCCTCCTCATAGCAGCCTTGCCCTGATGTGATTCATTCTCCCCTGCACAGCTGGGACGATCCCTTGAAACAATATCTGATTATGTTACTCCCTCGTTTGACATCCGTCAGTGACTCCTTGTCGCCTTAGGATAAAGTCTGAACTCAGGACAGCAGACAAGGCTCTTGTTAATAATGGCCACTATCTCAAGTGCTCAGTCCATGCCAGGTTCTATTCTGCTCTGAGAGCTTTATATGTATCCCTCCTGCTTAGTGCCCATGGCTCCCAGGTGAAGGTCAGATATTGCCCCGATTTTATGATTGAGGAAACTGAAGCCCACATGTATCTTCCCAAAGGTCATGCAGCTAGCCAGCAAGTTGAGGAGCCAAGCTTTAACCCCCAGAACACCTGGCTCAGGACCTCACTCCTGACTACTGTGCTACACTGCCTCTTTTGTGTGGGATAATTTCTCATTCATTCAGAAATATTTGTGGAGTCCCTGTAGTGAGCCAGAAACTCTAGTACAGTCTGCCTACGTTCTGGTAAAGAAGCATAAACAAGACAAGGCTCAGGAGATGGCTCAGTAGGTAAAGTACTTGCTGGACAGCATCTATACAAACATGAGGATCTGAGTTTATATCCCTAGCACCCATGACAGGGAGTGGGTGAGGGAACATTAAGGCAGAGACAGACAGATCCCTACCGTTCACCAGCCAGTCAGGCTCAGGAGAGACCTTGTCTCTAAGGTGAGTGATAGTGACTGACGAAGAAACCTGATATCTAACTGACTCCACACATGTGTGCATGTGCAACACACACACACACACACACACACACAAAACAAACAAACAAACAAACAAGTAGTAGAACTATTAAAGAAATTAGTAGGACAAGTAATGGAACAAGAGAAGGAGAAACCAGACTAGCTGTTTTGGATGGAAAGTTAAGAACATCTTAAAGGAAGTCAGATGGTCCCAACGGAGCCATAGTAGGAAGGCCCTGGGATAGGACTCTGTCTCGAGTGGGCATCAGTAGAACCAGAGCAGGAAGAGGCAGGCAGGCGAGAGGAGGGGGAGTCATGGCGTGTCAGGCTGCAATCATTTGACATGAACTCTGAGTGACAGAGGAGCAGTACCTATGCACGTGGCCTGCCTCTCTGCAGCTCTCTTGAGAATAGACTACAAGGGAACATTGATGGAAGCTAGGATGAGTTTGGGACTGTGAGAGAGCCAGCAGTGCCTGGGACCAGTATGGAAGCAGCAGGAGTGAAGGAAGCTGTTGGATCTGGATGCGAAGTAAAGGCAGAGCCAACAACATTCGCCAGCAGACTGGAAAGGCACGCAGCAGAGAGTAGAAGGTTGCCTTAAAACAAGAGGTCCTTGGCCAGTGACAGCATGAGCTGAGCTTCTCTGAGACTGGGAGCCACGGGCGAGGGTGAGTGCTGTCTAGATGTTCGAGATGGATGATGTTCAAGGCACTGTAGCGTCAACACGGAGGCGTCACCTCCCACCCTACCCTTTCTAAACACATACTCAAACGCCTTGTGTGGCAGCTGTGTCATATTGCTTGGTTTCCCAAACTGCCTGTGCCTGCCAAGCTGTCACCCTGTCCTTCCTTTCAGAGGCTACCCTGGCCCAGTTCTGATGCAGACTTGTAAACGTCTCTCCACGTTCCTGGTTTCCCAGCCAGATTGGTTATCATTCCCTTTGAGACCCTCCCCACACCCCTGCACCTAACCCAAGGCCCAGAGCACCATGTTACGTGTTGGATGGAGGGGCTGAGGAGCCAGTGAAGGGAACAGTGGGTAGATGAACGAACGCTGTGCAGTTAGACCACACTGTGTTCAGCTGGTGATGGTGGGAATTCCCCTGGACTATCGCCAGGTGGGATGAACACTCCGCTGAACTGAAAGAAACAGCAGATGTCAGGAGTCTGTGCACTAATCCTGCCCTGTGCATCATCAGAACACCACAGTCTAAGTCCCCTTCCCCGAATGCTGGTACCCCACCTTCCCACCCCAGCCCTGGCTCCTGGTTTGGTTCATCTCTGGCAGTAGTAAGCATGTTCTCTTTCCTTTGTACATGCAGGTGTGTTGGGGAAATTTTGATTTTAAAACCAGAAGAGTGTTTAGCGCAATGACGCGCTGCAAGCCTGCTTTCCACAGGCCCCTGGGTCTGCCAAAACGATCAGGCCTCATTATTTAGGAAGCTGCCTCAGCCAGACATTACTAATTCGGATGCCTATTCGGACAAATGAGCAATGAATCGCAAAGTGCTTTTGTCAGTGAATTGCAAGTGAAGGGGTGGGGTCAGGGGAGAGTGATAGAATGTTTGGCTTTTGCCTCATTTCCAGAAAGGACGGACATTTCTTCCTGGAAGCTGCACTTGGCAGCAGGCTTGGGGAATGGGAAAGATTTATTTCCTTCTGCCAAAGCTCAATAATTCAGCTTGAGTATTTCAAATCAATACATTTCTTGCAAAGTTTCCAAGGACCATGTTCTTTTTTTTAAAAAAAAACACATGTTTAAAAAAAAATTATCAGTAGGACACGATTCTTCAGTGATAGGACTGGAAGGTCAAGGGTGAATCTGGTCTTCCAAAGAGACAGAAGCCTAATGAGAAAGCAGAGGTGAAGGGAGAGAGCCAGGCTGGGAAGAGGGAGAGCAGGGTTGGGGCTGCCAAGCCAGTAGGGTACCTGCAGGCTCTGCTGTTTATCACTTCACTGGATTTGTGGGATTGCTTCAGAGAACAGTTGCTGTGGGGAGCCTCCACAGCCTCTGTGCAAAGCTGCTGACTGAAACTCCCTGTATCTGAGGCTGTGGCTTGTCACACATGGCTTCCTGAGGAAGAATCACTCACAGAGGTCCTCACCATAACTTAGGACGGCAGAGGTGTCCAGCCCACTGCCTTCAAGAGTCAGATTCTTGTGAAATTTTCAGATGTCTACAGCTCTGGCATGGAAGGACAGAGCCAGGGTCTACTGGTTCCTTGTTGTTTTAGAAATCCCTTCTAATGGGAGAGAATATGTTCAGTGAGATGGGTCCTTAGTAGTCCTGTATCCTGGGGTATTCAGTGCTATGCCCCAGGGTCATGTGCTTGGTGTACATTGTGTCTGAGTCCTGTCTACTTATCCTGCCTCTGTTTCTCAGGATGGAGGTTCCTTTGCTCTGGGCCACACAAGTGTGGCCTGAAAGCCCTCAGATTAGTTATTATATTTCTTTTGCTTACTGTCAAAAAAAATCCAGCAGTGGTTTACCAACAGGTGAAAGAAGCATAGCATTTGTCTAGTAAGACTCCAGAGCCGTGCAGTCTTTTTACATAGAAAGTAATGGGGTACTCTGAGATGATGACAGCATAATTCTGTCAAGTTTCTATAAGAACACAGCAATTTGGTAGCAAGACAAAACCCAGGGATAATACTTAAAACTAGGTAACAAGGTGTCTCTGGAGCCAGGGGGTGGGGGAGTTGATAAACCTTGGGACAAAGAAAAACCCCAAATTACCAAGAAGTTGTCACCATGGTAGAATGGCTCAATTCAGCAGTCCTGTAAGTGGCCTCAGAGGCTCGGCAAGATGCAGGATTCCCTGGTGCCTGCTAACTCTGTGGCTGGCTACCACCATCTCCTTCCACAGCAGCAG
The DNA here is from genome assembly GCA_030674055.1 of Rhabdomys pumilio. NCBI lineage: Eukaryota > Metazoa > Chordata > Mammalia > Rodentia > Muridae > Rhabdomys > Rhabdomys pumilio. The sequence goes on along the minus strand of JANHMN010000008.1, from coordinate 76,840,648 downwards.
AGGAGAGACATGGAAAAGAACTCCCCAAGGAAAGCAGAACCAAGCGTTTCAGAATGCTAGCTGCTGTGTTTTGAGTAGAAGAGTAAGCTAGGTAAAGTTGAAAGTAAGTTAATTCCTGAAAACCCAGAAAGATTAACTTTATTTTAAAGAAAAAATAATGGGGCACAGTAGAAAAATCCAGACTCAGATGCACTTTATAAGACTGGAAAGTGAGGAGCGGGGTAGCACTTCACAAGACGACGTGCGATTCAGGGCAGCTTAGTCCACGCAGCCGTCTCCTCCCATGTGAGCACAGACATGAAAGTAATACAAAACTTGGGAGTGGGTTTCGGGGACAGTGTTAAGTCAGAGGTAGAAAAGCTCAGAGATGAAGTAACTAATCTTGGGAAAGAATTAACAGGGAAATCACTTCAGAAATGAAGTAAGCTAGTAAGAATGTGTACAGATGGGTACAATAGACCAGGGTTTGAAGAGTCATGGGAAATGCAAATGAAAGGGTCTTTTCTTTTAATAAAACAAGAAGAAAGCAACAAAACTAATAACTCAAGACAAAGTGACAAATACTGAAAAAGGCAAAGAGATTTCACCATGTGGGTAAAGGGATCCTGTGAAAAGGAATCCCAAGTAAACCCTGTCCTGCAGAACACTTGAGTCTGGATGTGGCCACACCTCCTGTCCTCTATGTTCCCTTATACGGATACTTGATACTGGGCACTGGGGTTGTGGTCACTGCAGAACCCTCGTGACCTCATCTCAAGATCCTTAAGTGATGCCTGCGAAGATGTTTCTCATAAGAGGTCTCATGCACAGGCTCCAAGGGTTACGGAGTGAATGTGTCTTTGGGGACCGTTCAACCATTGATAACCTCCATGCTCGTAGGTCACAGAAACAGAGTGGAAGTGGAATTTGCATTTCGTTTTCTGAGTTGGCTGGTGGTAGGTCCTAGTGTTTCTGTCAAGTTAGCCATACTTGTTTAGAAGTAGGAGTGGACGGCGTGCTTTGGTAAGCAGCCGGGTGGTGAGAGACCTCACCAGAGCAGAGGCTACAGAAAGGCCTTTTGCACAGTGTGAATGGACATGGGTTGCACCACTGGTTACTTGCCGCCCATTCGCTTGGCAGCTCTCACAGGTTCTCACCTCCAGTCTCCAAGGACAGAGATCTCTTTTCAGAACACACAGTATTCTTATCTTTAAAATAGGCATGGCAACTCATACCTATAATCTGAGAACTTGGCAGGTAGAGGCAGGAGGTTCGGGTATTCAAGGTCATCCTTACCTATAGTAAGTTCAAGGCCAGCCTGAACTCCAAGAGAGGAACGATAAACTCCATGTGACAACAGGCAGGCAGTGAACCTAGGTGTCCCCTGCCATTCAGCCATCTAGCTACCCAGAGTGCATCCCACCCTCTGGCCACTAGGGAGTCCACCTTGACACTCTGGGTCCTCCAATATTCCTTGAGACTCTTCCTACTGCCTAACAAAACAAAAGCATGAGTTGATTAATGTTTTGTTATCTTATCAGTTCCCTCTCCCACAGGACTCCTCCAGCCTTTATCACAAGCTATAAATGATGTAGAATCCCAGATGAGAGCCTGGAGAGAAAGGTGTTCTGCATAAGTCGGAGCCTCCCAGCTCCCTTCTGGCCCCTGAGCCCCACGGGAATGGAGCTTGTCTTTCTCATTTTCCTATCACTGTATACAAGTCTTTAGCCAAGGGCATCAGCAGCCTTCACAACTCTCGTGCTAAAGAACAAAAACAAGGGAAAGAAAAGATTCTTTCTCCCGTGTCTGTGAGTAAAGAAGGAATGGGTTCAGGGACAGAGAAGTCGGTCTCATATGCACATGCCAGAAAGTGTAACACGAACATCTTTAAATAGAAGTTGCTGGTCCAAATGTGATTTTTTTTTCCGTAAGGCATCAGCGTCAGCAATGCCGTTAAAATTACCCCATCCTGCTTGTGATGTCTGTCTTGCGGCCCTCAGATGCTGAGTTAGCACTGGCTGCCTGGCCTTTCAGAGGACACTCAATTCCACAGCAGAGGGCGGCCAACCTTTGAAAACACTTGGAGAGAGTCACTGTCAACTGGAGTCAGGAGGAGGAATAGAACGTATGGAAGACATGCCAGGCTGGAATGCAGTTCTTTCTCTTGAGAAAAACACACCCAAGAAAAGCCTTGAATTGTAGGTTCCTTTGACCCCCCCCCATCCAGTCTGAGGTCCATGGAGTTCTTGTTGAAAGTTAGAAACCCCTTTCACCCTTTCAGCCCTCTCTCTTCTCTCTCTCTCTCTCTCTCTCTCTCTCTCTCTCTCTCTCTCCCCCTCTCTCTCCTTGTCCTCGCATGTCACCACCTCTGGGATTCTGTGATGTCCGGCACTGTCTCCATCTTGAGAAGAGGCAACTTGCTGTCTCTAAATTCCTAAGGATAAAGAGCAACCCAGGAGGGAAGTGGAGGGGCAGCTGGCCCACACAAAGGCCAGCCTCTCTCGAATCCCAGTGATTGGATCTCTCCTGTCCCATCCAGAATGAGAATGAATGTCACTCTTGTTGCACTCTGTAAATGAATGTCTGTAGATCGTGGCTATAGCCAGACAAGAGACCGTCTGTATGTGGCTTAAATGGGCAAAAGGTAAAGAAAAACTGTTCATTGACTCAATTCAGGCAGCCCTGTCAATCATGTCTGTGAGGCAGAGCCCACAGATCCAGATCTTGGCGTTCATGTTCCTGGTATATGTACTCATCGCATCTGTCTGAAAACACAGTGACTTCTAGTAGCTAGTTATTCTAGTAGTTGTCTTATTTTTCTTTTCAGTCCTCTCTCTCTCTCTCTCTCTCTCTCTGATATCTCTCTCTCTGATATCTCTTTATTCCTAGTCATCCTAACACAGTGTTCGTAGACTAAGATAAAATAATGATGAATCTTTATTAATATGCATACCAAGCTTCAGTGTGTTAGCAAGGTCTTCTAACATTCCCAGGGAAAGGACACCCTCCCCCACCCCTGCCAAGTACCTCTCACTCTTTTATCTTGCCTTGATGTCTGTGTGAAAAGTAGGCACGCTTTCTGATTCCATATTCTATTTTCCTCCCCTTAATTTGGGATAATATGTTTATTTCTCTTTCAAACCCAGTTTGCTTTTACATTCTATCACAAGTCAGCAGTTAGAGTCATTTGTATACAAGATACTGAAAAGCCCTAAATTGATTTTCCAGTGATCCACCACTCAGCCTCAGTGGTCTACAGTATTAAAAGTGGGCACTGTCCCTGTGTGTACCTTTCAAAGGAAGGCTAGTGGCTGACCCTGAATTCACTGACAGATGTTTACCTCCAAAAGTCCAGGAGATGAGTGGGGTTGCTCAGGTCGGTCCGCACTTTCTGAGGTTGGCATGGAACCTCTTCCTCATGTCTTTCTTAGGAGACTGACTTGAAACATTGATGTTTAGTTCATCAAGAAATTCTTGTGTTCGTTTGATTTTTAAAGCACATTTTCCCATGGTATCTGTAGAGCATGCATTCCAGGTATCTGTAGAGCATGCATACACTCAGCTAGGACTCTCAAGTCCCTTTTGTAATGGAATAGTGTTTGCCTATAACCTACATTCTGCCATTTACCTTGAGTCACTAGATTGCCGACAAAACCTAAGACTATGGACAGTCTTCTTAGATCATTGCTGTCTGTGGCTTACAGAACACAGACAAGATAAATTGTAAAAGTTCAGTATAATTACTGCACTTGCTTTGTTGTTGTTTGGGGGTGGTTTTATATATTATCTATTATAAATATATATTATACTGACATATCATATACATAGTGTAATTTTATTATGTATATGTAATATATGTATATATAATAATTATATATATGATATATATGTTGGTTGAATTGTACATGTGGAGCCTATTGGTATCTAGTGTACTTAACTATTAGTTTAATTACTGAATTTTAAAAAGAAGCCTTTATGTTTCACACCTAAGGAAGACACACACCGTTGCCTAGATCTCCTTTTTTCTCCCTTCTCTTGTCTGCTCTTGACATTCTCAGTATTTCCTGCTGTCCCAGTAGGTACATCCACTGCCAGTTTTTGTCTCCCCTCCCCACTTAGGGGCTACAGTGGTGTCAGAGTTTGGCCAGGGCATCTCACAGCTTAAGGAACTGTTGCTCTAACTTCCTGGGCTCCAGACAGCTGCTGAATACATTGCTGTCTCCTATAGATGTGTGCCAAAGCTCAGGCACTCAGCAGTCTAGTCTGTGTCCTGCAAAAGCACTAAAATGCACAGAGCACACCCTAAATACTGGAATTATTTTGTGTCATACTTGAATTTGTGTTAGGAAGTAGAATGGCATGTTAAATATAATTTTATTAATTTCGCCAGACGGTGGTGGCGCATGCCTTTAATCTCAGCACTTGGGAGGCAGAGGCAGGTGGATTTCTGAGTTCGAGGCCAGCCTGGTCTACAGAATGAGTTCCAGGACAGCCAGGACTACACAGAGAAACCCTGTCTTGAAAAAAAACAACAAAAAAAATTTATTAATTTCTCGAGAATTTTGCACATGCACACAATGTATTTTGATTATATTCATCCCCTTATCCTCCCCCAACTCCTCCAAGATCCATCGTTTCCTGACATAGCTTGCCTTTCTCTTGGTTCTAGGCTCATTGTAGCATTGGGAGAGTCCCTTAACCCCTTTCAGCTTCAGTTTTTTCTGTAAATACAGATGTGTCCAGTGTAGCTTCAGAGTAGTCACTGAGATGACAGGAACATGGGAGCATTTGGTAATATACTTAAACTTCACAGGTTTGATCAAAGGAACCCAACTCTCCAGACCACAGCAGGAACCTCTGATAGTGGTGCTGCCTGGGCTACAAGAGGGTGGTTGTGTGACTTTAAATGTGAAGACAAGATACAAACACCTCTACATTAGATTGGGGGTTGATCACAGACTGTAATATTCTTTTTTAAAAAAAGATTTATTTATTTATTTATTTATTTATTTATTTATACGAGTACACTGTCACTGTTTTCTGACACACCAGAAGAAGGCATCAGATCCCATTACAGATGGTTGTGAGCCATCATGTGTTTGCTGGGAGTTGAACTCAGGACCTCTGGTTAAGAGCAGTCAGTGCTCTTAACCACTGAGCCATCCCTCCAGCCCCAGACTGTAATATTACAGTCTGTAATATTACCATTTGGTGAACAAATGAGTTTCAGGAGATTATAGGTGTATGGATATCTTAACTTCATTTCCACTGCAGTGATAATGTACCCTGACCAAAAGTACCATGGGGGAGAGAAAAGGTTTATTTTACTCACAAATACAAATGGTAGTCCATCATTTTGGGTAAATTGGAGCAGGAATTCAAGCAGCCAGTCACATCACAGCTATAGTCAAGGCCACCCCCCCCAAAAAAAAGAAACACACTCTTGCTTGCTTGCCCTTGGCTAGCTTTCTCCTCTCTTATGCTGGTCAGGAGTCTGCCTAGGGAATGGTGCTGCCCACAGTGACTAGATCTTCTTACCTCAACAATCAAGACAACTCCCTACAGACACATCCACAAACCAACCTGATCTACATAATTTCTTTTGAAGACTCTTTTTCAGGTGATTTTATATTATGTAAAGTTGACATTTAAGACAAACCAGCACTCAAACCAGAGTAACAGTTACTTATAGGAGCAAGGATGACTCTACATCATGGAACAGCCATTCCCAGTTTCACTGATAACTTACCCTAGAGCTTGGCATATGACTTTTAGGCAGTTCAGCTGCTGAGCTAATCTTTTTTCTTTCCAGTAGTTTAGTGCTTTTGTTACTTGTAGTGTGGGACTGGAGCTTCTTGTTCATTTCAGGAACTTCCTGAGACTGTGTTGTTTACTTTCTGAAGCTCATGGACCTCCCCCCTCATTTCTGAAAAGAATGTTTTAATTCAGAAGAAGTTGCTACACAATCGAGTAGCCAGCACAGAGATGGATCATCTAGCAGTAGGGTGTTCAGTTGTATTCAAGGGCCTCTGTGTTCTGAGTGCTATGTACATATCACTGAGAAGTCACACACATGTACACGCACCATTACGTGTATTTACATTTTACTCTTAGCACCTGTACCTGATAACTGGATACCGTTTGTCTGTCTAACGGTAGGAGAGACAAGGAGAGGCTCTGTCCTTTGACTCAAGTCTGACAGAAATTGGCTGGCAAAGTAGAAGTGATGGGGACTTCTTCTGAGGATGGAAACATGAACTTAGAATCAAGGAAATAAGACAGCTAGAGGTATTTTCTTGACACAATTAGAAACTTTTAAACTTCAGAGGGAAACTCCCTAGGATCCCCTGAACCAAAATGCTACAACACAACTCAGGAAAAGCTGGAGTGTTCTCAAAATTGAGACTCTGACTTAGCAATTACACACTGCTAACAAAAAAAAGATGGCAAAACAACAACCCAGACCATCAGATACAACTGTATAGGGAATAGTTCCTGATAAGCTCAATTTCTCTTCCTTCCTTCCTTCCTTCCTTCCTTCCTTCCTTCCTTCCTTCCTTCCTTCTTTCCTTTCTTCCTCCCTTCCTCCCTCCCTTCCTTTCTTTTTTGAGACTGTATCACATAAAGCTCTGTCTTCATATCCTATATACTGGATCTCAGGAGTGTACCACATCAGCCAGCTTCTAAACTTTTACAGATCATTAGATCGTATGTAAATGTAATAATTCCCGTAGAGCATGGTGATGCATGCTTGTAATCCTAGCTGCTTGAGAGGCTGTAGCAGGAAGATTTGGAGTTCAAAACCAGCCTGGGCAATTCAGTAAGACTGTGCCCTATCCCAGAGAGTGATACTTAATACAAAAAGTAAAAGAGGCAGTAAATGTGTAAATGTCACTATAATTCTACTACTGAGTGACAGTTACTATTAACATTTTTATATTTTATCAAACATCTGTGCATTATTTGCGAGTTTGTGAGTATACACACTATTCTGGTTTTCAATATGAAAGTGTATTCTTTCTGAATACTGTTATCAATGGCATCACGTTATCACAGATGTTGTCAGTAAATGACTGCTCTCTTTTTAATGTTCTGTTTTCTACTATTAAAAATAACACTCGATATTTAAAAAAAACTAACATCTTTGTGCATGGATTTTCCTGCATTCATAGCTATTTCTCTAAGGTAGATTCTCAGAAGTTGACATTCACCAAGCTCTTAAAATATCATCGAATTGTGTGCCAGCATAGTATGCCAACTTCTCCTCCACAATCTTATATCAGTCTAATGAGCTCCAACTTTTAAAAAGCTGTGTAGTGGGTAATAAAACAAGTTTCCGAAAAGAAAAATAATCAAGAAGAGTCGTCATAGGTCTAAAATATTAAGACAAGGTGAGCTGCAGATAACTTCAGACAGCAATGGACAAACTTGGGGATGCCTTAGGGGAAAACCTGTTATTGGCCTGCTATGGCTTACATGGGGGTAACACCAACATCAGGCAGAGCGCTCAAGATGAGTAGACTCGTTGGGAGAACAAAGCAGAGTTCTGTGTAGCCCAGACTGTCAAGCTAGAGATATCTGCAGGAAGATCAGGCATCCCAGCAGTGTACCTTGGGGCAGTAGGAAGAGGAAGAGATAGGAACCATGTTGATCTGATGTGAAGAGTAGATAGGAAGGAAAAACGTATACACAAACCAAAGCAGTGAGGCTTATGGGACCCTGGGTGCCGTTCAGGACAGATTGTCAGACCTGTGTGTGTGAACACAGAGGAGCAAGTTATCCTCATGGGGCCAGACACCGGTCTCTCTCTATCCTTAGTAAAGTTGCTGAAAGTTTTATACTTGCTGTATTTCTGCACTTTGGAGAAGCATCCCATCTTATTGATGAGTGTGTAGGTGGGTTGATAGCTAAAAGGTTAATTGGAGGGGACCTAGTGTGTCACTAGCATCTCAGACCTCACCTGGTCAGCTCTTTCACTGACCCATGGGGATGATGGATGCCGACCAAAGCTTTGTGATATGGGTGATAATAGAAAGAGATCTGTATCTGGATGGCATGCAGCGTGCAGGAGTGATGAGAGCGACTATCAGTGGACACACATTCTTATTGACACAAAGTAGGATTATTCCTGACACCAGGTTTGTATGTGTAAGCAAAGGTGTCACCATTAACGTCACCATAGACCACAGGGGTGATTCTTAGGAAATGCTTACTTACTCTGTACCAAATATTGGTTTTTCATGTAACTAAAAATGATAAAACATGTCATTTGTGACTCTGGTACTTTGTAGTTAGAAATTATTATTCCATATGTTTCAGTCAGGACAAGTAGAGGCACAGAGAGGCTAAGTAACTTGTACAAGGTCACACAGGTAGAAAATGGAAGTTCCACATTGGTGCTGAGAGCTACATCATCAACATGAAACTTTTATTAAACTGTTAATGTACCTTTTTATGCTCTACCTAATAGTCACATAGAGAGAGGCAGGCGTGTATGACATTGTGAGCTTTGATTGTAACAGACCACTTGGTTCCAGTGTTGACTCTTCCATTTCCTGGTTAAGTGACTTTTTCCAAGTAGTCACTGATCGTTATTGTCTTAAGGGGTTAAGGGAATTATGGGAATGGCATATATAGAGTGTCTCCTGACCTGCAGTAAGTGCTTGCGTTTGCTGTTATTATTAATCTATTTGAGAATGAGTATGGCACATGTGGAAAGTGGGACTGGGGAGCCAACAGCAGAAGCACTACTTCTTCCAGTTCTGTGGGTTGTAATGGTCTCACCTGCTAAAGCAAGAACCATAGTCATCATTATGGTTTGGCTAAGTGTCTCTACCTGTCTGCTTCGTTGTCATTAAGCTGTAACATCCAAGCAGGTAACGACTCTCTCACACTCTGTCTTGGGAGTAGAGGCCAAACAGAGAGTAGAGGACACCGATGCACAGGACTCTGGAAACTGTAGTTCTGGGCTGCTTGTTCTAAGGCAGGATGAGGAATTAGTCACTGGACATGACTGGGTCAAGGGTCATAAAGTTGCTGTCGTTGACTCAGAGAGATGAGGTCACGTGGATCCCTGGTGTAGGTTGACCAGGCATGGTATGGTTAGCTTTTCCAGGCCTTGGTTTCCTAATCAGTCATGGGGACCAGGGTTGAGTCAGAGCATCTCTGTGGCATCTGCCTCTCAAATTCTGGACTCTGCCTTCCAGTGCATAGAGTCCAGAACAAATTCCTGTAAATATGGAGAGTTTGACATGAAAGGATATTTTCATCAAGGACTAAAGTGTTGAAAGGCTGTGAGCTGGGAATTGGGGTTTGGCTCAGCTATGGAACACTTGCTGAACTTGTATGAGGCCCCTGGGGTTCTAGTGCAAACACAAACACACACACACACACACACACACACACACACACACACACACACACA
>JANHMN010000008.1:76761315-76831235 GCA_030674055.1 Rhabdomys pumilio | reverse complement strand
CACACACACACACACACACACACACACACACACACACACACACACACGGAACTTGAGCATAATAATGCTCAAACAATGTCTACCAACTCCGATCCCTCAATTTCCTATGTGTTAAACTGTTAAGCTGAAATGAGAACCCAGCCAACTGCAGGGCTCCTGAGAGTTAGGAGAGGTAGCACACAAGGAGCAGTTAGGGACTTTTAAAGAGGGGAGCCCTTACGGTTAGCATCACCATGGCTGGCTGACAACGTTGCAAAGAATTAGAACATAACACTAATCTCCCTTCCATGACTCAGAAGGGCCTTAGAAGAATCTTAGGATCATGATCACGAATGTGGAGTAGTTTTGTAGAAAAGAGAAATAGCACCTTGGCTGTCTGTATTGTTTGGTATTTGAGGTTCAAATTCAATAGTGCGTGCTGGCTATATTAAATCATGCAGGAACTCGTTGATCACATACTCTGAGCCCCATATTTTACAGATGGAGCCACTGAGCCACAGAGAAATGAGTTGGGCTGCCTAGAATCCCATACTCATTAGCAGCATATGCAGGAAGGAAATCCCAGCTCCTGACTCCCTGTCAGCTTTCATCATTAGTTTAAGCATAACTCAGAAAGTCGGGCACGAGGTCAAGATGCCCTGGTGAATGTGGTGGCCCTGTTTGAACATGGAATTGAAGAAATCATGAGAATTTAAGAGTCTGAATGTATCACTGAAGGGTATGTGTGAGCCCATGAACTTGCCTGGACCTCTTTAGGAAAGAAGGGAGTGAGAGTCTTAGTGATTTTTCTCATTCATAGCAATTCAGTTCCTCCATACAAAATTCTTGCCATGATAAATCTAATCATAGTTAAATGGTTCTCAGGGAACACTGGTATTCAGAGGGTAATATGGTAAAGATCGATCTATCTCTCTCTCTCTCTCTCTCTCTCTCTCTCTCTCTCTCTCTCTCCCTCCCTCCCTCCCTCCCTCCCTCCCTCACACCTCTTTCCCTCCCTTCCCTTCCCTCTCTCTTTCCTAATCATTAACATATATATTATTTCTTTGTTGAGTCAAATTGCCAGAACTGACTCAGAAACAAATCGTACACATCCCTCCCTTCTCAGGCAGCCTTGGACCCACCCACAGCTGGGAGTTGGGCAGAGAGTCAAGAGCAAGTGTCTCCGAGCAGCCTGTGAAAACAGCTCTTTCTTCCCAGACACATTCAAAGTATCATCCCACCTGCCCCTCCCTCTTCTTCCTAGCCATAAATCTGTCTCCCTGAGATCTGCAGAATTTTTTTTTTTCTATCTTCAATCTGCTGATAACTCTCCTGGGCCAAGGATCTCAGTATTGGGTGGGAAGGAGTCGGTTTCCTCCGTCTTTTTAAACGCCAGTCTTAATTCTGCGTGTGGATGGAAAGTGCCTGGGTACGAAAACAGAATCTGGAATCAGATTGCTTGGATTCGGGTCTCAGTTCTACTTGTTGCTCTCACCACACAAGCATGGGGTGTATCCCTTGGATGTATCAGGTCTCCATCTTCCAGCTTGTGCCTCCATCTCAAATGTTTGATGAGCATGCAGTTACGTGAACTGATGCTTCTGAAATGCTTTGAACAGCACTAAGTACTAAGTACTAAGTCAAATTATCTCCATCACATCAGAGTTACCTCCAGGTACCAGTTCTATCCCATCGGATACCTCAACATAGGGGCTTTAGGGCCCTTGAAAGAAGTAGGCTCATTTTTCTCGGTTAAAATTCCAAAGCACATGCTATGTCCCAGCCTTTTTATATCACTGAATTAAAAAGAGAAATAGCAGAGGGATTTGACATGCAGCACTGTGGTGTAGCCAGCCTCTCTCTGGCTCAGTGAGCTGTCCACCTTCTCCTTATGCTAATGGAAGTGCAGTCAAGCTGATAGATTTACTGAGTGTCCTGGAGCAGGTAGCTTGCAGTGTCAGGGTCACTACTGTTTAGCTGCCAAGTGCTCTTTGTAACCTGCCCTCTGGCTGTACACGTGCCCAGCGCCTCCTTGTAGGCTCCTGGTAAGGGGGTTTCCACAGCTCCGTGGCCTTGGTTGCTTCAAGGCTGAGCTGTGGGAGAGATTAATGGGAAGTGAGAAGAGAAACTGTTATTCTTACCCAGCAGTGTTGCTGGGAGCTTACGACTCTTCTTGTATTTAGGGAAAAGATTACTCATGAGGATTTTCTTCCATCAAACATAAAGAACCTCAAATGACTGTTTGTGTCCCCCGCCCCCTTCTCACCACCTCTGTGTTTTAGTTTGTCCTCGGTAGAAACGTCAGCGTTTAACTTTCATTTCCCCTCCTAGGCAGGCTTCAGTTCTGTATTTACTTTGACACCTCAACAAGCTGCCCCAGACCATTTTCCTGCACTGCCTAGAAGCTCTCTGCTCAAGCTCTCTGGCCACTAGGTGCTTTCCTGCGGCCAGCCTGATTGGAACCTCCACCCATCCCTGATAGAATTATCCTCCCACTTACCAGTAACATCTTAAATCACAAACTGGTGTGCTGTTCTTGTTCCAAGTGTATACCGTTGAGAGTAGGAAATAAAGTTGAAGGTTTTCCCAAGCTAGCCTGCCGCCATTCTTTCTGTGACTATAAACCATTTTGAATGGCCCGTCAAGACCCAAACACAGAACCTCAAATCCTTTGTGGTCCTATTCCATTCTAAAGGATATAAAGTGGTCACATACTATACTCACTACCCATAATCCTACTTGTTTGATTATGTGTGAAAAAAATGCCATTAAATTTAAAAGCCACAAAAACACACTCAAATGCTTGGGGTTTGGATTGGCTTGGTTGGTTTTGGTTTCATGGTAGTGAGGATTGAACCTTGAGCCTCACGAATGCTCGGGTGCTACCACTGAGCAATATCGCCAGGCCTCTTTTGACTTGAGATGATGTCTCACTAGGTTGCCAGGCTGGCCTTGAGCTCACTGTGTGGCCCAGGCAGCCCATGCATGACTGTCCATTATCATGGAGCAGCTACGTTATCAGGCCCAGCCAATTAACTGGCTGTGAGAGATCTTCCATGAACTTAGAAGAAACTGACTTCTGCTCTTCAAAACCATTTTTCTGCACAGGAGCCTTTTAGAAGGCTCTGCAATAAGGCTCAGAGCCTGGCGTGTTCTCCCTGGGATCTGAGCCAATGGTTCCCCCCTCTCAGCAGCCTATCCAGGGACCATCTAGTTCAAAAAGCAGTCTCTTCCAGGCTTGAGCCGAAGAGCACATTTGAAAGGCATGTACCACATTTCCTCCGAGGTCCAAGTAGTTCACCTGAGAGACTGAAGCCCAGGTGTGCAAACTGAGTGTCCCACTGAGCCCTCTCTGAACTCTCGATTCTGTGACTTTGGGGATAAAGCCTGACAGACCTCTCCCTGTCAGGATTCAAGTTATAAATGATTATCAAAGACCGACCCCCCACCTAAGAGCTTTTGCTCATAACTGGGCTGCAACTTGTAACAACACTGAGCATGCTATAAATGACTTTAAAAGTATTTACTTACTGACAAACAAACCAGGCATATATTAATATATTATTTAAAGTATGTTTTTAAAAGATATGTGCGAACAACAGTAGTGTTCTGTGTGCGTCGACAAACCTCTTCAAATGTCCAGGTTAATAGAAGATGCCTGGATTCACATCTCTGTTTCTGTATTCAGGCTGTTGTGATATCACAGGTTCGTAGCTTCTAGAACATTCTGTATGTGTTCATGGGAGAATAAGAATAAAAGAAAAAAAATAATGTTACCATTGTTGTGAAAGAGTTTTTGCTGTAGATAACATGCAAAGGTCTTGGGAACCCTCTGGGTCCCCATAATCACACTTTGAGAATGATTGTTCTAATCATTTGAAGGGTGTATCAGAACTGCCCATAGCAGCAAAGTAAAATAAATATACAGATGCCCTGCCTCAGAGACCCAGCCTGAGCCACCCCATTGGTGGCCTGTGTGGCCTACTTTGAATCCATCTGCAAGACAAATAGAAAAGGCAAGGACTTTGTGTGTTACCCTGGCCTCCCATTTGCCAGAGGCTACCCTGCCACTTCCCAGAGGCTGAGTAAATGACTCTTCCTGGAAAAAGTTTCAGGATGCTTCATCATTTGGCAGCTCTGGGGAGGAGCAAGGTCAGCTCTGGAACACCCCCAATTCAAAGCTCTGAGTCTAAGGTCTCCAGCGAAATGCATTGAGATTTGTCATGATTCCAGGCCTCTTTGGGTACCCCCCCCCCGGGGGGGGGGGCCACTTTTGAGCCAACCTGAAAGTAATTCAGCCTCAGAGCAGAGCTCTAAAACCTGAAACACATGGAAAGGGGGTTCCCCTCATCTTACCTCTAAGTAAAAAGTTAATGCAACACCACACTTAAGCAGTCCACACTTAAGTACTTACAAACCTGGCTAGGCCTTGGAACTCAACCCAAGGGCTCTTGAGACAGAGAGTCTCCGTTTCGTTAATTATTCTCAGACCTTTACCCCTTTGTCCCAACTATGTAGCTGACAAGATCTTTTCTCTCTGCCCTGTGTTGTCCGACAGGTTTGCAGCCGATTTACTGGAGCAGAGATGACGTAGCCCAGTGGCTCAAGTGGGCAGAAAATGAGTTTTCTTTAAGGCCCATTGAGAGCAACACGTTTGAAATGAATGGCAAGGCCCTCCTGCTGCTGACCAAAGAGGATTTCCGCTACCGATCTCCTCATTCAGGTGAGAGAGTCTGGTTCTGGCATAGGCTCAGCATTGAAATATGGCTGATCTTTTCCAGACTCGTCGTAACCCATGGGACCCTCCACAGAAGTTCTCATGGGAACAAACACTGACATTGTAAGAAAGGGAAGATCTACTGGCATTGGCCAGTATATAGGAAAAAGGTTTTCAGATCAAAGAGACTGTTAGTTTAGAAGTCACTCACCTGTGCCCAGACGCTGGAACTTTAAGGGGTCTAGTGTCCAATCAAATAACAAATGACAATAATTGAATAAGAAAGAAAAGAGTTTGGGCATTGCTAATACCTTGACAGAATCATTTTATCTAGTCTTTGAGCTGTTAAATAGCTGTCCCATTAAATGGATCTGGGGTGATTAAAATTCAGAGACACATTTGATTACTGGACTCGGAAGGACCAATAAATAAAGGAGAGCAAACACGTTTCACTTTGTATTCACTCTTATTTAGTTACTCCATGCATAGCATTCAGGTAGAGTAGATTTATGTGTCCATCATTCTATATGAACAAAATCACTCAAGTCATTATCAACTTAATTCATACTGTGCTCACTAGACCTGTTTAAAAATAAAAAAGAAACGCACTTTCAAGGTTCCTTTGATTCAGTTAAAAATACATTGGCCAACCGGCGTCATGATTTACACTGTAATCGTAGCACTCAGAAGCCTGAGGCAGAGGAATCATGAGTAGTTCAGTGAACTACATCTTGAGACCCTTTCTCCAGGACAAAGTGTATATGCGCATGTGCGTGTGCCTGTGTGTGTGTGTCCATGTAATTTCCTAGATGTACTGGAAATTGTCGTCTTTTGATGTTCCAAAATGATTTTGTAAATAGCTTCTATATTTTCCAACCTACCAGTGTCCTTATCTTTAGAAATACACTTTTATTACATTTGTCCAGTTTAGAAAAATCTCATTTCAAAGTGGAACTGAAAATTAACTGCATGTAGCTCCTCAGACCAACCATCCAAACAGAAGGTGGCTTGCTCGACGGAATGGCTGTGTGGTAGAATTAAGTCAGAGGAAACCCAGAATACAAATCACAGGGGGCAACTGCCAGAAATTTCAAGGCAACTGCCTGGCCTTGACCAAAGACACGTACACTTGGCTCTTTCTTATCTTACTGAGTCTTTGAACAAGGAATGAAATCTGTGTTAGATGCTTGAGGAAGTCACTCATGGCAATACTGTCAGCTCCCAGCCGATGTATGAAGGTAGTGCTGGCAGCTGGTCCTTCTGTCATGCAGAGAGATGTGTAATAGTATGCTATGCACTTGATGCTTTCTTTAATAAACTGCATGTACCCTATTAATGGTGTTTCTGATTCCTCACAAGCTTACTGCTTACCTTACTTTATATTCTGCATTCAGCTGAAAGTGATTACCGTACTATATGTGCTTTCTGATTTGTTCTCAAATACAGCGTCAGCATATGTCTACAGACTGCCCCACCCCCTTCTCAGGACATCTGTTTTTAAGTCATAAATATGAAGCTAAAGTTCATGTACTTGTTTTTAAGTAGAAGAATGTTCTTTTTTTTTTTCATTATTTTAAATCTCGGACAGAGGAATCTTTTGACTTCCTTTTCACTGTCCATGCTGTGTACAGTTATCAGCACAAACATGTACGCTGGAAAGTGGGGGCACTTATGAAGATAGAGCCCAGTTAGGTGAGGTGGATCACTGAAATGGATTACCCTTCCCCATAGTAAATGAAAACTTTACAATTCAGTTTAGCTACCAAAATAGATTGACTAGAACTAGAGCCCAGCAAAGTTCAAAGTTCACACTGTCCTATCACAAGAATGGGCATTTGGGAGCCACCCTCCACGCCGTGCCTGCGACCATGCTGTGTACGCTACTGAATTCACAATGCACCGCCAAATGTGAGCTGCAGGCCCCATTTTTTAAAAATTTATTTATTTATTTATTTATTTATTTATTTATTTATTCACTTTGCAACCCAACATCAGCCCTTCCTTTCTTCCCAGTACCCCCTCACACAAGTTCTTCCCTCATTCCACATTCTCATCTTTTGAGAAGGGGAAGTCCCCTTCTCTTGATGTCACTCCTCACCTCCCAGTAACGCGCGCGCGCGCGCGCACACACACACACACACACACACACAGCAGAACTAGGTTCATCCTCTCTCACTGAGGCCAGACAAGGCAGTCCAGTTAGGGACACAGGATCCACAGCAGACAGGTAACAGGCTCAGGGACAGCCCATACTCCAGTTGTTGGAGGACTCGCATCAAGACCAAGCTGCTTATCTGCTACATATGTGCAGGGGGCCTAGCTCCAGTCCGTGCTCCTGGGAGCCCCCAAGGGTCCGGGTTAGTTAACTCTGTGGATCTTCCTGTGGAGTCCCTGTCCTCCTCAGGTCCCTCAATCCTTCTCCCAACTCTTCCATAATCCTCCCCGAGCTCCATCTAATGTTTGGCTATGAGTTTCTGCATCTCTTTGCATTGGCTGCTAGGCAAAGGCAGGCTCCATTCTTCAACCATCCACAGGCAGAAAGGACCCAGCAAAGGGGATTTTCTGACGAGCTTAAAACGAATGCCTCCCACACCAGGCATCCTTTTACTTATTTCATTTTCTCTATTTCATAATTGGTCAAAAGGAAACCAAAATTTCTGAGTCAAAGTGAAATAGAAGCGAGAAGTGTTTGCAAACTGGGGAGGATGTTACTGGAGATGATAATGTCCTTGTCAAGAGTGTGCGTAGCAGATCATCACCTGCAGAGCCCACACTTCACCAGTGTTGGGGCTCCATGGTCAACCCACTAACCCAGAGAAATGGCAAGCTCGGGGGACACTCTCAAGCAGCAGATGGCATTTACGCAGTGGCCCTCCAGTCCCAGCCTTGTGATCACCAACAGCATATATAATGAGAGCTTCAGAACTAATCACAGCCTTTCACCAGTAATTCCATTCCTAAGAAAAATATCCCAAGGAAATTATCCCATAGTGGACAAAGGAAATGTTCTTGGTGAGTCTATTTATAACAGTAAAAACTGGAAATAGCCCAACCACCCCCAATATAGCTAGACACCCTTGGAAATGGTCAATGTGACAGGATACTCCATAGCTCAACACCTCACCCCATTTGTTCCTTTGCTTTTCGTTTCTTTTCAAAAGACTTATTTACTTATTTTATGTATATGAGGACACTGTTGCTGTCTTCAGACATACCATCATGAGGGCATCAGATTCTATTACAGATGGTTGTGAGCTACCACGTGGTTGCTGAGAATTGAACTCAGGACCTCTGGAAGAGCAGACAGTGCTCTTAACCGCTGAGCCATCTCTCCAGCCCTGTTTATTATTTCTTCATCATGTCATTCAGTGTCTTGTATATGCTCTTCAGGATCTGAAGCAGAGGATTGGCAAGGAATGGATATGCCAAATGGAAGGCAGGCAGTCTGGCTAGAGCATTGGGACAATGGAAATGATTAGAACCACGGCGGGCCAACAGAGAGGAGGGGCAATCCCAAGAGTAAAGTGGGCAGAGCCTCCAGGCTTGGTGGCTGATTCAATGTTAGGTGAAAGGGAGGGAAGATGGGAGGATTAACCCCAAGTTTCTGACCTGATTAGGTAACGGCACTTACTGAGCTAGGGAACCCCTTCTGGTTTGTAAAGATTTCTGTGTTAGACACTTTGTCTGTAAATCATTCAAGAGGTTGTGGTCCTGGTAGTCAGAAGGCATCGTGACTGGAACCCATCAGGCCGAAGACAAGCAGAGTCTTGGGAACAGATGCAGTTGTCCAAGAGGAATTGGTGGGGATGGGATGCTGGGAAACTCAGTATCAGAGGGCTGGAGAAGGGAGAGCTGGGAGGTGGGAAGAGAGCCAGAGTAGCAATCTTGTCAGCCAGGAAGCATCCTAGAAGGGAGGGGCCAGGTTAAGATTCCTGGCAATGGAAGGCTGCTAAGGTGGCACTTTTCCCTAAGAACCATGGCTGCCCTTTGATTTAATACCAGGGAGGTGACCTTAGCAAGAGCAGTTTGTGAAAGGCTTCAGAGGGGAAACCAGAAAGCAAAATGAAGAAGTAGGGATGACAGACTTGACAGCTCCTGGGGGCGGTGGGCTGTCAGATGAGTTAAGAGCTGGGTCCTGACCTGGAAGGGAAGATAAGAACTGAAGGACAGGGAGTACAGGAAACCCCTGAAGCTGAGTATTTACTAATGGATAGAAACGCAAAGATTTTGAGATGAGACTGCACTGAGGGGAGGGTTTTAGAGAGGCCCAACTATAAACTAGAGGTTTCTATATGAAATTATGTCAATGGAAGGAAAAGGAAACTTCCACACACAAAAGTAACATTAATGAAACTGTATGGGGGCTCTAAAGCAGAAGGATTGATGCCGAGAAAGTATGACTTGTCCGTTAACAAAGGTCATAGCCACAAGAGATGTCGTCCAGTCAGCGTGTATACATCCCGTGAGACCAGCATTCAGTACCGTGTCCTTCGTCTGGCCAGCTCTGTGGCATTAGTCTCATTTTGCACAAAAGCAAGCTGAACTAATAGTGCCTTAATCTAAGAAGCCTAAGAGTCAGAAGGGATGAAGTCATTTGCCTTAGCACAGAGGACTGACAGCAGAGGAGGCAGGCTTCAGACTTGGGCTGGCCTTGCTCTAGAGCCCAAATTCCATCCTCTAAAAGTAAAATAAATCATTTTCAGCACCTGAGTCCCTTTTAGTATCATCCCTATGGTCTTGATCTTCAGACACTGACAAGACTAACAGGAAACATGAGGACCCTAGCTCCATCCCCACCCCCATCCACCCCAACTTCTTGCTGAGTTATCCTGGCAGATCTTGAGTTTTCATCATCCTTCACCACAGCCTTCTGAGTAGTGGGGATCAGCAGGCCCAGCTTTAAAAATAAAATTCCAAATACAATAATAAAATTCGGAGCTGGAGATGTGCCTCAGTGGGTGAGGTGTAAGCATGGGGAACTGAATCCCCACGTCTTCAGCACTCACTTAAAAAGTTGAGCATGGCCATGTATGCCTGTAACCCCAGCAATGAGATACAGTGACAGGGATGTACTGAGAATTCACTGGCCACCTATCATAGCCAAAATGGCAAGCTCCCAGTTCACTGAGAGACCCTGTCTCAGACAGTAAGGCAGAGGTGATGGAAGATACCTGATGCAGCCATGTGTATAAACCCTCACAACTCCCACACAGACACAAAGAGGGAAAAAAAAAAAAAAGCAGACTTTCAGATTCTCAAAATAGGTTGAGTTGCCTGGCTTTCAAAATACATGTCAAAAGACACATGTTAAAGCTATTTGAGTTTCACTGTGTGTATGTGGACCCAGGATAATATAAGAGTATTAGGGCATAAAGCTGGAAGGTAGAAACATTTTCAGTTTCCAGCACTCCTTCCAGAGAAGAGCGAAGCTCTCAACTTCATATTAAATCCTGTGTGTAGCATGAGTGTACCTGGGTCTTGCAAGTAAGCATGTGCATGTGCGGACAAACCAGCTGTTGACTCTGAATGCAGAGACCTGGGTTCCATTGCCTTCTACTGTAGAGGTACCAGTTAGGACCAGTTAGTTACTCCTTTTCTGAGTCTGAGATTTGCAAAGTTGGGCGCACAGTCCTATGGCTCAGGCTTTGTTTTCAGTAGGCAAATAGACAACTGATTGTGAATACCCTCTGTGCTCCAAAGATCTCCGTGTTACTGTTAACTTTATTTCTGTGATGCAGAGTTGAAGGTTGTTAACACAGCCTTACTCACAGGGGTTGAGAGAGATTCGGGGAAGACATGCCTGAGAGCAGGGATGTGGGACTCTCAAAGAAAAGTCACAAAAAGCATGTGTTCCCAGATGTGCACAGATTTTTCAAGGCAGAGTTGCCAGCGTTACATATTGAGTATGATATCCTGGGCTGGCATGATGGCTCAGTAGGTAGAGACGCTTGCCTCCAAGTCTGAGTTTGATCCCAAACACATATGGGAGGGAGGTGAGAACTGGTTCCCACAAGTTGTCCTCTAAATACCACATGTGTGCTTTGTTTTGTGTCTCTCTCTGCAGGCGCGCACACGCACGTGCACACACACACACACACACGATAATAATTAAGAAAAAGTAAATGATGTTATCTGCACGCTTGAGAATTTAAAGGACCCATCCACAGAACACGCAGGTGTTAGAGGAGCAAACAATCTTGAAACTAAGACCAGGGTATAGGAATTTAAAGAAAGCCATAGTCCAACTCAACACAACTTCCTACTAAGTAGAGTCATCAAGCAAAATGGTTTTCTTATGCCAGGGCTGGCTGCCCATCATAGGACTTACTCCGCCAAGGCTGTTTCTTGGCAGGGGAAGGGGAGCGAGGGGACTCCTAGAGAGCAGAAGTTTGGGCCAATCTAAGACATTTCTAGAATTCTCCTTAAGGCCTAATATTCCAAGCTGTTAGAAGTACTTTGTTATTGACAGTCTGTGCACAGAGTGAGTACCATGTACAGAAGAGGCATCTTCCATAGCGTTGGGACAGCCACTTCTGTGCAATCTCCTGGTTGCTGAGGACCCATGCCTGATCCAGCTGTGCCCACTTTCAGGATCAGAGTTAAGTTTGCCAGGCAGAGCTAGCTATAGCTCTCAGCCATCGCTGCTTATGGAGCAGGGTTCCAATAAGCAGTCAGCAGAGACTGCTGATGGACCATCCCCCTTCTTTCTTCCGTGGGAAGGTCTCTCTGCACAGCCCCTTCCCTGCCAACTGTTGGATGCAAGGCTAAAGCATCATGAAGGCAGAGCACATGACAGCAATGCTGGGTTTAGCTCAGTGTGGAAGGATGAGGGCCCCAGGCAGAATGGTCATGCATCACCTTCTTCATCCTTTTTTCTCGAGTCAGACTGTAGAACCCAGACCTTCCTCCTCGGTTCTCCACCTGAGACCCGGCTATCCTGGGCCAGTTGGATGATCCCAGTAATCAGAATGGTATCGGAACAGGACTGGTGCCGGCTGAAGCCAGTGCCGAGAAACTGTTCAGCCTGTGCTGGTCTCATTATGAGGATCACCTCCAAGAATCCTGTGTCCTGAACAATTACTGGAGTCTAGGTGAGGAAACCCAGGCCTGAAAAAAATTAAAGAACATGTTTTGGGAGGTTTTTATCATACCCCAGAGCATCAGCTAGCCGTTCCACTACAGAGAAATGAAAACTCCAGGAGCCAGCAAGATGGCTCTGCAAGGTAAATAAATGCATGGACCATGCAAGCCTGGTGACCCAAGTTTAAGCCCTGGAACCCAGGAGAAGGTGCAAGGACAGAACCTACTCAATAAGGTTACCTGCCCTCTGACCTCCCCACCTGCACTGTGACATGCACCTGCTCGCACATGCACACACACAGTAACCGTAAGTTAATTCTTTTAAAGGCAGGAGAACTCAGAAAAGAAAGTGGCTTCTTCCTCCTGGCCCTTGTTTTAAGCCCCTTCACTAGCCTGAGGAAGTGTGAGAATACCACCTCTTTTCCGGGTGCTTATGGACCGTACCCTCCTTGGACTTTTACAGTGAGCAAGAGAGGCAGGTAGTACAGTCTGCGTTTTGTAGAGAAACCCAGGAGCTTGCTCAAGGTGACCTGGTCCCAGGCTGTCAGTGTCTGCAGTCTGTGCCCCTCACTGAACACCCTTCACAGTCACTAAATTTATATTTCCTGGCCTCCCCTTCCAAAATGGATCCGCTAATTGCAGACTTTTTTTTTTTTAATAGTAATCATCAAGAACACATTTCTTTAATGTTTGCATTTTCTATTCTGCATAATGCCAAAATAAAACATTGATCAGATCTACAAGCTCAAACCCAGTACGGCCATGTAAATTAGGAAGGGTTAGGAAGACATTACACTAAACAGGAAGAAAAAAGGGTTGATTAGGGACTTATTTCTGTATGAGATTAAAATGTGAATCATTAAAATAGGACTATATTTTGGGTTCCGCGTTCCCTTCTCATCGAAGCCATGGCGGTGGATGGCTTGTAGTTTGGAGCACTAAACCCCTACCCAGCTCTCGGTATGAGCATTTCCAAAAGTGTGGTCAGGACTCCTCTGTGACCTCCTGTCCAGTCTTAAGGAACCCCCCTAGAGGCTGGTGCCCTTCATTTGATCCTAATTGTAAATAGCAGCAGCTAGCTGCACCACCAGCAACCAAGATTCAAAACTGGGGGCACAGAGCGAGCAGCAGCTAGCTAGGAAAGTTCCTTAGGGGTTATAGGGTGGGTGCTTGGAAGCGGATAGCCACCCATAGAACCTAATTTGTTACAAGGGGGTGGTGTAGATAGGTTTACAGGGAGAAACCTCCTGTGAAGTGTTTCTGCAGTTCACGCTCAATTTGGAAGAAAAAAAAAAAATAGCAATAGCTATACAGCCGAAAATACACAGTTAAATTAAGTTGTTAATTAAAGTGTCTTTAAAAATGGCTAATATCAGAGACAGAGGCTCGTCGTTTGGTTCGGTTGTTGACTGCATATCTCTGTGTGAGGAAGGGGGTGGGGAGGACAGTGAGAGCCCTACGGTGTTTTTAAAAATTAATCACCCATCCTTAGAATTCCAAAGACCCCCCACCCCCTGCATTTTGAACTTGTATCAAAGCCAGAGAGGGGTGGAACCAGTTCGTGATAGTTGGTTAGCTTGGTGGTGGTAGTTTTTTTTTTGTTTTTGATTTTTTGGCTTTGTTTGTCTGGTTGGTTTTTGTTTTTTGGTTTTTTGGTTGTTTGTTTGTTTGGTTGGTTTGGTTTGGTTGGGTTTTTTTGCTAATGACCTACTTAGGTAGACACTTCATATTCCAAATACACAGTGCCCACCATTCTCTAACCGAGGACATCCAGAGATAATTTTGTACAGCTTGTAAGACCTAGATGTTTATTTAAAGAAGGAGGGACCCCAGACTGTACCAGTTCCTTATAGAGAGCAATCACTAGTTAGCATGTTTGGCCTACACTACTGATCTCCAACTCCTAACGAGGGCTTTGTGTAAACTAGAAAGATGTGTTCTCCCCCTAGGAAAATTTGTTGTTGTTTGAAATAGGATCTTGCTGTGTAGCCCAGGCTGGCTTCAAATTTCCCATCCTCAACCTCCTACCACAATATCCAGCTTATGTGAGGTAAAATTTTTACCAAGAATTGGTGAGCCATTTTGTACGTTTAAAATATAGCTACCAAAAGATGTCACTTTCTTTGAATAATTCTGAAGTACAAGCAGGGTGGGGGAGAGGGTTTAAAAGGATATGTTCATAAAACTAAGAGGACATTGCTTGCGGCAGATCAAATTTCTCCTGACTCTGGGATTATCCTCTGATGCTCTCTCTATCATCAAACCACACTTTATGGGCTATTTTCAAAACCTCGTGTAGTCGCCGACCCACTGCTTGTATCGAACTGATCCATGAGTCCCCCCCCTGGAAGATCTATGGTGTTATCCCATCTGTTGTTTGAATGTTTTTTATTTAGACTGAGTGTGTTTATTAACAATGTAAAACAACTTACATTCTTTAGAGGTGAGAGGACAAGGAGATAGCTCATTGGATAGTGTCACACAAACCTGACAGGAACCCATTTAAAGTAGATAGAATTGGCTCCACAAAGTTGTCCTCTGACCCACACAAGCATGTACATGCTCGTGTGCGCACAAGCACACACACACCATTTTATCTTAAGTATATTAAGTGTTTTGCCTGAGTGTATACAATTGTACCACATGTGTGCCCAGTACCCACAAAGGTCAGAAGAAGGCATCAGATACCTTGGAACCCGCCATGTGGGTACTAGGAACTGAACCCAGAACCTCTGTAAGAGTAAGCAGTACTCTTTTTTTTTTTTTTTTTTTTTTTTTTTTTTTTTTTTTTTTTTTTTTTGATTTTTCGAGACAGGGTTTCTCTGAATAGCCTTGGCTGTCCTGGAACTCACTCTGTAGACTAGGCTGGCCTCGAACTCAGAAATCCACCTGCCTCTGCCTCCCAAGTTCTGGGATTAAAGGCGTCACCACCGCCCGGCATAAGCAGTACTCTTAACCACTGAACCATCTTTCCTGTCCGATGACTTTTTTATGTTAGGTTTTTTATGTTTACTTGCTGTTGTTGTTGTTGTTGTTGTTGGAGACAGAGTCTCAGGTAGCCTAGGCTCTCCTCACAATGGTCTTGAACTCCTGGTACTCCTGCTCTACCTCCTGAGGGCTGAGACCACAGGTTTGCAGCACAGTGGCCTGCTCTTACTTTTAGCATTTAGAAACAGCTTGGTTGAGAGCTGATGAACCTACTAAAGCCGAATAAGGTACATAATTTGATCAGTTTGGAGACAACTCTATCTCCATGAGAGAGAGCATCACTGGAATAAATGCCATATCTGCATCCACTGCCTCAAACTTTCCTTGTCTTCTTTGTTACTGTAATTATTATTAATTTAGTTATGGGTACACTTGCCCCAACATCTACCCACTTAGCAAACTCTTGAGTGCACTGCCCAGCATCAGGACGTGACAGCACCATCTTCTGACCTCTGCAAACAGCCCATATAGGCCCATGGCGCACATGCACATAGATCAGGCTTAAACTAAATCTTAAAATAAGAACTTTTCAAAAACCACACAGCCCTGACATGTAGAGTCATGTGAGTCGGCGCTGCGTCCTATCCCTGTCAAGGGTCAGCGCTCCGTTCTGTTAGTTAACATTGCTCCCTTACCTCTGTGGCTGTCACAGCTCTGCAGCAACTTGCGTAGCTGTCAACCAAAGCGTCTCATCTCTTTGCTTCTTGTTCTTTCCTCTCCAGGCGATGTGCTCTACGAACTCCTTCAGCATATCCTGAAGCAGAGGAAACCTCGAATTCTCTTCTCGCCATTTTTCCACCCTGGGAACTCCATCCACACCAAGCCAGAGGTCCTTCTGCATCAGAACCATGAAGAAGGTACTGGAAGAGGCTTCTCTTTGCTTATCTGAGGTTTAGACTTGATGAACTGTTTTGATTGCTGCACATCCATTCTTCGTTTGGGAAATGTGGCGTGAGTGCCTGCAGTGTGCCTGCTCTGGGGGAGTCGCCTGGAGGAGTAAGGCCTGAGACTCTCAGGTCTCTAAAGCTCTGAGTAAACACTGATCGTGATACACACACATGGGCATGATGGGAGGGGAGATGACACCCAGGTACGGGAAGCAGGTTCAGCTTCATAAAAGGAGGAGGCTCTAGAGGAGTCCTTGAAGGGTCTGAGAAACAGCAAAAAAAAAAAAAAAACCATTCCAGTTCATCAGGGTAGGGCCTTAGCATAGAGAGTGGTCAGATGACTTAGTTGGCAAGTCCGTTCATTATGAAAATTTTCAAATATATATAATCCATATAGAATCAAATAAATAAAGCTGTGGGAGCCATCTATCACCCTGCTTCAGCAGTGATGAGCTTTTCCCACTATAGAACTGATCCAAGTTGGTTAGTCTGAAACTGGAGAGTGAAGAATAAATCTGTGACTATAAAGAGAGGTAACAGGGCATCAGTCACTGACCGTATTTGAGCAAGATGTCCATAAAAGCTGGCGGGAGGAGAAAACTCAATCTGGGGGAAATCGGTGTTGGATAGGGGCTTTCTCCGTTATTCACCGAAGGTCATTTGCTGGTGTGAGCTTGACTTCAAGCTTTCTGTCATAGTTGCTGTTTTTCTTGGGACTCACGGGAGCCAGAAAAACATCAGTAGATGATAGCTGGAGGCCACCAAGTTCTGGTCAAGTACAGCAGCAGGTGTTTTTTGAGTGGAGGGCTATAAAATGTGACTTTGTGCACAGTGCCACTGAACAGCTGGGTGTGCAATAGCATTTGGCTAGAGTCACATCTCCCAGGGCCAGCAAGTCCTCATCCTCCCAGGCCAGCAGGCAGCCAGCATGCAGATGTGCAAACACTGGAGTCCAGGTCTTGTCTAAACTTACTTTCCTTACAGCCACTCTCAAGGCCCTGTTCCTTGGGAAGTTGTGTTGAATTTGTGAATCATTCCCAAACACGGGGCTTTTCTTTGGCGGTCAGACAGTTTTAAAGCTTGTGCTTGGTGCTCTCTTAATTAGCACTTTTTGAAAAGAAAGCCTGACTGCAGGTGACCCCGAGGCCTCCTTGTCTCTCAGGCAGTTCACTCTGGCATATGACATAGAGAATAATGCCAGTGTTTTTGCCAGACTCCCTGACTCTCATCCTCTCCTCTCCTCCTGTAGCCCCAGTTAAATTTAGCATCTGCCCCCTCCCATCAATTTGGGTTTGATGTTTCCCTGGTCTTCTGGCCTTGCTCATTTCCGGCTTGCATAATAGCCAAGAGCCACTCCAGAGAAGAGGTGGGCTCACCGAAGCTTGACAGTAAGGAAGGCATTGTGTTATCAGCCTGACTCTACAGATGCACAGGCTCTGAGATAGGCTCCCCCTCCTCCTTTTAAAAAAAAATGTTTTTTCATTTGGAATTAATGTGGTTGAAGGCATGTGACTCCTTCCTCCTAGGACTGATTTGATATGGAAGTAGGTATGTGTGTGTTGTTCTGTTCAGGGGTTATAATCCTTCATAAAGAAAGCTGGCTGACTCTGAGAGCTTCCCTCAAACCAAGGAAGCGGAGGTGTGTCTGTCCCATTGTGCACTCTAATGAGCTGTGCACACAGGCGCTGTGATGTCAGTGGTGAGTTCAGAGCTCAGTCACTAAGAGAACAGAGCTAATGAGGCCAAGGTCAAAGGCTTCATACCCCTGCAGATGAGGTAGATACGCTTCAGAACCAGCTCTTAAAAGTATCACTGAGACCATCTTTGATGCCAGAGGTCAAGAAGCAAAATCTGAGAGCCTCTTCTCTCTTTTTGCCCCTGTTCGGACATTGTGCCGAGCTCAGATGAACAGGCAAGGCCGTCTCTACAAGGAGGTGTCAACACAAAGAGCCATATAAGACAGAGAGATGACAGGAGGTAGCTACCTCCTGTCTCATACTTTCTGAATATCAGCTCACCTTCCCCATCTCTAGCGTCTTTCATTTCTTCTCAAATAAATAAATAAATAAATTTCAGCATACAGTATCTCAAGAATCAAAACACTGCTGATTATGAAGGCAATAGCTCAGTTACAGCCGGTAAGAATATAGAGATATATGCTAAAAGACAGAGAGATTTGGCCCAAAAGAAAACTTTCTATTAGGTCAAACTGTGCATACCAAATTTTATACACAGTTAAGGATACACAAAACAATATTGACCCAAGATCACTTAACAGTGTTCCTGACATGGCTTGAGTGTGTGTTCATGAGTAGAAGCTAAGTGTTTCTTATCAAAATTCTTGGGACCAGAAGTGGTTTGCATTTCAGGTGTTATTAATATTTACATACTATACACACACACATACACACACATGATACATCAGAATGGGACCCAAAACTAACCATAAAATTCATTTGTTTTATATATATATATGCCTTATATACATGGTGTGGAGGTGATTTTTATAGGAATTTTAAAGTTTTAATTTTCTAGAAATTACCAACATACTTATGTTTTGAATGTGACCTGCCACCCAAGGTCAGGTATGACATCATGTGGGCACTCGGGGTTTTCGACCATAGAGCACTTCAGAGCTCAGATCTTGGGTTAGAGGTGCTCAACCCTTATATGAATGGC
The DNA here is from genome assembly GCA_030674055.1 of Rhabdomys pumilio. Classification (NCBI taxonomy): domain Eukaryota; kingdom Metazoa; phylum Chordata; class Mammalia; order Rodentia; family Muridae; genus Rhabdomys; species Rhabdomys pumilio. The sequence goes on along the minus strand of JANHMN010000008.1, from coordinate 76,812,905 downwards.
AGGCTGGAGAGAGAGGAGACATTGCAGTGTGTGCTTCAGTGAGAGCCTTCTCTGTGACTGAATGTCCTGGTACAATGGGTGTGAAGAGACACAGCACGAGGCTGCGTTCACCAACCCCCACCGTGACTCTACTTCACCCCAGCCACCAGCTTAGCCAGTTTAGACACTGATCACTTCACAATGGGAATTCATATCACAGAACAAATGTGTCTTATTTATCGATGGCTTCCCATAAGTGTCCCCTGTGGATCCATTACGTTGAAGTCTCACCTTCCTCTCTAGCAGCTGTATAGGGCAGTGCTTGCTGTGCTGTGGGGAGCCTGGAATTGGCTCAGGGCTTCCCCTTCTGCCCTGGACAGAATGCAAACTATCTCCACAGCATACTCTTCTGAAATCCTTTCAGGCCTTGAGCAGAGCAGTCGTCTAGAATAGTTTCCACTCTCTTTGTTATGGAAGAAGAGGATGAAATATTACTAAGTTGACTATGCAGTGTCTGTTTTATTATTGGGATACTTAGGGTAGAGACACAACACTGCACTAATGATTAAGCCAGGACAACAGGCATAAACCAGAACCACTCCACACAACCTGGATGAGGCAGTGTGCACGCGTGCGTGCGTGCGTGCGTGCGTGCGTGCGTGCGTGCGTGCGTGCGTTTAAAGAACAGGATCTGGAAGTCTGGAAACCAGTCTCTAACCCCAATTCTGACAGAACAGTCATGAAGGTCAAGTTTCTCATTTCTCGTGCTCTCTGTTCCCCCTGTGGTGGTAAGAGAGGATAAATTAGATGTTGCTAAGAGTCTTTTACAGCTTTAAAATCCTAACATAGCCAAACAGTATGGAGACTAACAAAACACAGTCTTCATCCTTGGGGTTTTAGATAACTAAGACACAGCAAGCCAGGACAGAGTCCCGCCTGGTGCTGACCAGTAATAGTAGAAAATTCTCCTAGCTCAGTTGTGTCCCCTTATTCAGAACTCCTGGTAGCATGGCCCTATCCAACATCAGAGACTTGTGAAAAGTGAAGTTTTACCAGATTCTTTTGCTCCGCCTGTCATGACTCATTATATCTGCACCACATGAATTCGATAGTAGGTAGGTGGTTGTATATGAAAAGAGACAATGAAATCAATGATGCTGGCACTTGCACAAGAACCAGAAGGCAGAAAGAATCTTCAGAAAATTTGGACCAGTAAATGATCATAAAAGAAACTATCTTGTTATATGTGATTGTGATGGCAGCCTCAGTCTCTGGTTTCCAAAATCAGCCACTGTAACATCCCATGGAGAAACAAGTAACAGATGGACACGCTTTCCAAAGAAAAGCCCCGTCCTCATGATGTGCATGCAGCTGACACTGGTCCCCTAAAAGCTCCTTAAGTAAGCTACCAGTCTGGGCTGAAAACCAAGTGGGGCTGGCTCTCCAGAGTGACCCCTGTAGGACAGTTCAGATGTGGTCTATAAGGAGTCTCTCTCTGTTTGTTCTCTCTCTCTCTCTCTCTCTCTCTCTCTCTCTCTCTCTGTCTTCCCTCTCCTCCCCTCACTTCCCATCTCCCCTCTCCTTCCCTCTCCCTTCTCCCCTCTTTCCTCCTTCCCCCTTTTCCCCCTTCCCTTTTCCTTCTCTCCTCTTCTTCCCCCTCCCCTCCCGTCTTACCCTCCTCTCTCCCTCCCCTCTCTCCCTCCCCTCTCTCCTCTCCCCTCTCCCCTCTCCTTTCCTTTCATGCACATATGCATTGCTGAGTGTTTTGTGGTAGCTGGTCAAGTGTTAAGAGGATGCTCTCCTGGCAGCTTTCTGTCATGAGGTATGTGTGGGATTCTCCCATCATGCTGCGGAGTTCTACACATCAAAACATGGTCCCGTTTTTTCTGCAGCTAGCACTCAGAACAGTCCAGAACTTAGATGGCAGTCTCCCCTTTCAGGGGGAACAGAAAGGTGAAGTGCTTTGTGATTTGGCCCACTGGAGTTTCATTCGTATGGTCTCTCTCTTGAGGGGAACATTACTCCTCCCATCACTACCAAACCCAGGTTCCTAAGGACTGCCTTGGAATGATACAGATATTCATTGAGATAACTGAAGATAGATGTGTGACATTTTTTATTGAGTCCTGCTAAATGTCAGCCCTCGTAAGCTCTTAAATGTTCAGATCATCCAATCTTCACAGACATCCTAAAAACAAGTTATATTATCCTAGATTTATAGATGAGGAAAGAGAGACAAAGCAATTAAGTAATACGCTTCCAGACCAGGGGGCAAAATGGAGATTTGTGTGGCGTGCGCACATGTAGAAGCCACAGGTTGATACATGTGTCTTCTCCAGTCACTCTAGCTTAGATATTGAGGCAGGATTTCTCACTTGAACCCAAAGCTCACCAATCCTACTAGCTTGCCTCAGCCTCCCCACCCACGTCTCTGCCTCCCATTTGTTGGGATTACGGGTGGGCTACCACAACCACCCGGCATTTCTGTGAATGCTGCAGGGCTGGGCCCTGGTCCTCATACTTTCATGACAAGCGCCTTTTACTTGCTGAGACCTATCTCCCAACATACAAAGCTCAAGTTTAAATCTAGGTGAGGTTCACAGCAGACCAGAATGTTCTTCTCATGTTTTTTTTTTTGTTTTGTTTTTTTGTTTTTTGTTTTTTTTAAGTTTTCAGTGTTCATGCAGCCTGAAAATAGAGGAAATAGTTGGAAATGAGACAGTTTCATAGAGAGTATGATATTAGGGCAATTTCTAGGACCCTATGAGGGCATGGTGGATCTGGTGACCCTTTGTACGGTCAAATGTAAACAACAAAATGTCAAAGAGAATTTTACAGAGGTCTTTTAGTTCATGGCCTATTTTATTTTTCGGAATCAACATCTCTGTAGCCTCTGTAGAGGCTGGCCTCTAAGTCACTATATAGTAGAGTAGGCAAGGTTCTCCTGCCTCCATCTCTCCAGTTTGGGGATGGATAGAACATCACTGTGCTGGGTTTTATGTGGTACCTGAGGACAGAGCCCAGGGCCTCATTGCCTGGTGGGCAAGCATTCTACCAACCGAGCTACATCCCAACCCTGGTTCATGGTTTTAAAAGACTTACTCAAAATTGGAAAGAATAAGTCTTCTGGATGGTTTTGTTTTGTTTTGTTTTGTTTTGTTTGGGTTTTTTTGTTTTGTTTTGTTTTTTGTTTTTTCAGGATAAGTAGACTCAGCATGAGGACAACCTCCCAGCCAGTGTGATGGATAGGGTCTGAATCAGATGCTGGGGTCTGGAAGTGGAAGCCAGTGGCTCTGTGCAGCTCCCCTTTGGAAGCCAGTTGCTGCAGAGGCACCACAGAGAGAACGCTTTTGTCCGCCCCTGACCATGGCCTCTTACTGATTATTTAAAAAAAAAAAAACCACTCACTCGATTCTCTAGTCTTATTGGAATAGTATTGATAAGTGTCAAAGATGCCACCAACTGGGATATGACATCTTTGTTAAATATATAACTGTGTAATGCATGAAGGAGAGCAAGAGCACCATGAACATGTGCCAAGCCACCTAGGTTCAAAGACACTCCAGTTTACTTGCTCTGTGTCTCAGTGCAAGTTAGTTCCTCCATGTGTCCGAGAAGGAAAATAGCAGTACCTGCCTGGGACCATGCAAGAAAGAAATGGATGAGTGTGAGAAATGCCTCAGGAAAAGCACCTGTCAGGAGGCACCCAGCAAATGCCATCCATTGTCATTATTTGGCACATCTTCCCGTTACTTAGTTGAGTTTTAATCATTCTTTTCTTGTATATTCTTAACTGTGATAAAATATGTATAAGCCTTATACCCTGGCCTGTGTTTTCAGTACACTTGAATGGGGTTGAATAATTCTCCCTCAGAGTGAAATGCCCCCCCCCTTTTTTTTTCTTTCCTTTGCTTCCAATTCCATGTTTCTTAACCTTCATCGTTGGGAACAGATTCCATGTGCTTGGCTCAGATTTGTGCATCCCATGCATATTAAAGGCCTGTCACCTCCCCCCAGAACACCTCTCTAGACTCGCTGGCCACCATCTCTTTCAGAACTGCTCTGGAGACTGTTTGCAGAGGATGGCCTGTTAGCAGTGAACACATGTTGCATCCTGTGACCTAGGGCATGCTGTGCCCCCCTATCTAGAACCTTCTGTGAATCTATTATACATTTAAGTATAAGATTAACCTTCTCATTCCTCTCCATGCTGTGATTCTAAAAGCTGGCAGCGGGTCATGCGAGGTCCCTGGAGAATAAGAGCAGGCCCAGATCGTCACTTCCTGTCCTCAACTAAACGGTGACGAAATGGAGGCAAAGACCCTTTCTTCCTGTTTCAGGACCGTGGTTGACTTGCCCTTGTCCTTTCTGACCTTCATCCCTCCTCAGCACGTGCTAGCCACAGCAGAGGAAGGCATCGGACAGTGCACATAGTCTCCTGGCATCTCCCACCAGCCCTCAATCTTCTTCCTCTGTCTGTGTGGTCTGGAGAATGCTTTTAGGTCTGGGATGAGTCTGGTCTCTTCAGCCAAAAGTTTCATGGGCAGGAGATTCCTATACCCATGACTAACTCCACAGATAGGCAGGAAGTCTCCTAGAAATATAGAGGGAAAACTAGCCAGTCCCTTGGAGGTCAGGCTCTGGAGTCCGTGGATTTCAACTCTAAAGGACATTCTCTGCTGAAGGGCTACTGATTGGCTGTCCCCCACTCCAAGACTCTTTCTTCAGCCTTAGTTTTGTGTTGTCCTCTCCCCAGTCTCTGTTAGCTGTTGATAAATTTCCCCAAAGGTCTGATTGGCTCATTTCAGATTCTGCCCCTTACAATCTTCTCTTTTGTAAGACAGGGTCTCATATAACCCAAGTTGGCTTCAAACTCACTATGTAGCCAAGGATTTCCTTAAATACAACTATCCATGTCTATCCCTGGTTAATTTAATGTTGGGGATCAAGCCCAGGGCTGTGTGCATGTCGGGCAAGCACTCTATAACTAAACTGCCTTTAAGCACCCCTTGATTTACTTGAGGATTTAATTTTATTTTGTGTGCATGAGTGTCTTGCCTGCATGTATGTATATGTATACCCAGTGCCTGCAGATTCCCTCAGAACTGGAGTTACAGATGGTTGTGAACCATGTAGGTGCTGACAACTGAACACTCGTCCTCTGCAAAAGTAGCAAGTGCTCTTAACCACTGAGCCGTCTCTCCAGCTGTCACCCTACTCCTGCACCCGATTCCTTAAAGAAGCATCTTTTGACTACTGTGTTGAAACTGAGAGAGACCTCTCTACTCTGCCACTGACTATGCCTGCAAATGTGTGGATGATCTATGCTGGCCCACTGGAGGAGACAGCCCACTTGCAGGCAGCATGTGCCTGGCCTGAGGGAAGATCGGTGAACCGTTTTGGTTTTTCTTCTTCTTGTTGTTTCCTTCAGCCCGTGTTACCAAATGCTTGTGAAAAGTCCAGGGTTTGTTGTTTACTGAACTACACCCTCCAACCATAGTTATTTACTTCTTAGCCCTAAAGGGAAATTCAGTTGAGGTGGCCAAGTAAAAGGTCAGTAGTTGGTCTCCGACCAAGCGGAAACTGAACATTAAAGAAAAGGAATTGGGAACAGGGAGGTATAGCGTTCTGCTAGGCTGCTGTAACACTAGACAGCTGTAGACACAGCACGTCAGTATGTCCTGCTCTGGAAGCTCACAATCAGGGTTGGTTTCCTTGAAAGCTGAGAGGAAGACCTAGTCCAAAACTCAGTCTTAGCACAGAACTCTGGTTGTCAGTTAATCCATAATGTTGCTTGTCTCGGAGGTTCTGCCTTGCCCTTGGCATAGCATTCCTCCTGTGTACATGTGTTCATGTCCCCAACCTCCTTTTTATAAGGGCACCAGTCATATTAAATAATAAGGTGTTCCTTTTCCCTTCTGTTACTGTGACAAGCACCATGACCCAAAACACTGGGACTGGAGAGATGGCTCGTGGATTAAGAACACTTGCTGTTCTTCCAGAGGACCCACCAGATTCAGTTCCCAACACCCCTGTGGCAGATAGCAACTGTCTATAACACCCATTCCAGAGGATCCAGTGCCCCCTTCTGGCTTCCATAGGCACTGCATGTACATGCAGTCAGAACACCCATACACATAAAATTTTCGATTACATAAAAATAACCACTGAGGGGAGAAAAGCGTTTGGTTCAGCATACAGGTTACATTTCCATCACTGAAGGAAGTCATAGCCAGAACTTGATGCAGGAAGCATGGCTAGGCAGTCACGTGGAACCTCTGCCATCCGTGCAATTTGCCTACTTAACTTTTCTGAGTTAGGACTAAGGGCATTACAAAAAAAAAAAAACTTCTCTTTTTTATACCTTTTTTTTTTGGTTACTGACCAAGGGCTAAGTATGTTTTCTCTGAACTTTTTCACTTTTTTTCTGAAGCCCTTTCTTAGTTTGCCACACAATTGCTTGTTGTTCTTCCTTGCAAATGGCAGCTTTCCTTCCTCTCCCCATGTCCCTTCTCCTGGCAGCTGCCAAGATTTACAGCTAGCTTACCCTGTTGTTTTCACTAAACTTGGCCTGTTTCCTTTCACAAAAAGAAAAAGAAGTAACGGTGGAGGTGTGTTTATTGCTGGTTGTATCCCAGACTTGCTAGCTTTCTTATATAGCCCAGAACTATCTGGTCAGGGAATGGTACTGCCCACAGTGGACTGGACCCTCCTTACACATAAAATGGCTTCCTCTTAACTAATTATGTCTCCACGGATCTCCTTTTCTTAAAGGCCACGTTCTGAGAGCCTGGAAGTTTAAACATTTGAATTTGGGAGTGGGAAGGCATAACTGAGAACCCAATAATAGGGCTAAGAGGATATGATGGTGTGTGTATGAAGTATACTTTCACCTCACAGACCTTTAACTAGAGCCTTTAACTTCTGTTTGGCTCTTTTACAAAACTACTGAGGTGTGATCCTCTCTGGAATACTTCGAAACACAGTGGCCTGAGGCCGATGAGTCCCCTGATTCATTTCTGAGAGGCCAAGGATGATATGGGGTGGCATGTAATGTTGACATGAGATATTTGCCATAACCTTTTTGGACTTACTCATTGTTTATATGTGACTGAGTTGGGGCATTTGGATAAATTCAAGTAAAAATGATAGAAACAGGGGGATCAGGAATTCAAGGTCATTGTTAGCTATGTTGTAAGTTCAAGGTCAGATTGGTCTACATTCGATTCTATATCAGTAAACTTTTCTCATTACTATGACAAGATGGCAAGCGAAAACAAGTTAAAGGGAAAGTCTTCTTGGCTCACAGTTTGAAGGCACAGTCGTTGTGAGCAAAGTACACTGGCAGGAGGGTGAAGCAGTCGATCGAGTTGTATCCATAGTCAGAGAGCAGAGAGACATGATGCTGGTCCTGAGCTTGCTTCTCCATTTCATTATGTCTACAATCCCAGCCCGTTGGATGGAGCTGCCCACAATTCAGGATCTTCCTCTTTATTTAAACCTTTCTGAAAACACCTTTAAACATACCTGGAGGAGTGCTCGCATGGTGATCTCATACCCTATGAAGTCGACAATCAAGACTAGCCATCACAGACCCTGTCTCACACACATGGATGGGAGGTGGGGGTGGGGAGGAGCAGGTAGAGGTTCTAATAAATGATATGAACGAGGTTAAGACTCTTATTTTCATCTAAAATCTGCTTTATTTGTTTGGTTCAAAGAATGGGATCCTCTGTGTCTGAAGACATTTACAGAGACAAAGCTCTGGGCTCAGAAAGCACACTGTCAGCCAGAATGAATATTCCTTCCCTGGCTTTAGGCTTTTTCCTCTCAAGCCCAGTGTCTACATCCTTATGTGTGTACCTCCCTCTCCCTTGTGCATTCCCCTTCCCTATCAAGACCTTCAGAACTAGGGTGACATGGACAGTTTCCTGGTTTTCCAGTTGAGCAACTTAACCAAGCACAAACCCAGACATCAAGGCCACCCGCTCCCCCACACCAAAAAAAAAAAAAAAAAAAAAACCTTTAACAGAAGACTCCCACATCTGAGGAGTCTTTCATGCACTCACTGTCCAGGCAGTGTATTTCCTGTGTCCAGAGCTCCTCTGCCTGCCCGCTCTGGTCTCTTAAGTTTCCACATTTGGCTGCCAACTTATAATGACCGAGAGCAACAGGCAGCAGGGCAGGATCAGAGCCTACTCCATTCGTGGGTGCAAGCTTTGTACTGAAACAAAGCTTGGAAGGTCTTGTTGCAGACCTTTCGGCCTGCACAGTAGTTGTACCCAGACCACCAGGAGCCGGGAATTAAATACCCTCAGATCCACTTGTCTACCGTTAATGTTATCAGCTTCATCAAGTGCTTCCTCTTTCAGTGGTGTCTGCAGAGAAGTAAATAAATCAAGGTTTTCCACATCTTGTTCCTGCCCAGGATCCAAAGTCTGAAGTCCACTCTGAGTTGAATTATCTGAAGCACTGTCTCCCTCCTTCATTGTTCCCAAAGAGCTGGGCAGGAACAGAGAGTGAAATCTCCCCAGGACATTACATCAGTTCCTCTTTTCCCCTTGGCAGGAAAGTGCTTCCGCTCAGAGCCCTCCCTGACTTCCCAAGGCTTGTAAGGTTTGCCCCAACTACACACCCACACCCCAGCCTTGAAGCCACATCAAAGAGAGCCTGCAGGTAACCAGATTACTGGCCAACGCCTGTGTCTGTTTTGTAATTTAGAAGACGGGAAATGGGTTCCGGAGATGGGATATTTTTCTAGTACACGGTCTCCGTGATCCTCAATAGTCTTTTAAGTAAAGAGGAGCATCTTTTAAGCAAAGAGTGACATTTAGAAAATATTTGAAAGTCAGAATGAAACTGTCCCAAGTAATTACTTTCCAGTGACCTTGTACTGACAAATAAAAAAGAGATCATGGTAAATTTGTCTTTATGGGCGGAAGAATTTAGGTCCATTTTAGCTACAAAAAGAACAGTCGGTGCCCAAGAAGGAATATGAGGCAAATGGCATGTGCCATTCCAACCTCCATCTAGGCAAGATAGATCAGGACTTCAAAAAGAAGCTCTTAGGTAGACACAATAGCTCATGCCTATAATGCTAGCACCTGAGAGGCTGAGGCGAGAAGATTGCTTTGAGTCAGGATTGCTACAATGTAAGACCCTGTCTCTTAAAGAAAAGAACAAAGAGTACTTTTCTAATAATAGAAACTATCCATCCCCTGTAGAGAAGTAAAGAGGACTCTTTAAGGAAGTACCACGTGCCCACTACCACTCTGAAGGCCCTGTCACCACCAAACTGTTTCCACCATATCCCACCTGGCTGGTTTCACCTCCCATGAGTGCCATTTCATCCATAAGTACTTCTGGGTAGGGCTAGGAAGACAAAGGCGGCTTACAAAATGAGAACCACAGAAGCCAGTGTTTCCTCCCAACACCAGTAGCTCCTCTGCTCCTGCTTTCAGTGGCCACCTGCTGGAAAACTGTTGTGTACAGTATGAAGCAAAATCTTAGAAAGGGCCTCAAGGTGGCAGGTGGCTGGTGGATCTCCCCCCTCCGTCTTTAAAAGCGAGTAATAACTGAACAACTGCATAATTAATGTTGGCTGGCTTTGACTGTCCCTTAGAAGAGGCTTGGATCCAAAAATTAGATTTGGGTTAGTTTGGTGGCGGTGGTGGTGGTGGTGGTGGTGGTGGTGGTGGTGATGGTGGTGGTGGTGGTGGTGGTCGGTCAGTCGGTTGTTGTCTGTTTTTCCAGATTTTGGAGTGTTTACTTCTGGTGAGACAGGTTAGTGATAAGAACCAAGTCTAAATATGAAATCTCCTTGTATTTCATACATACGCTACACGTGTATCCTGCAGAAAATCCGATGGAGTGTTTTTCAGTTGTTTGGTTGACAAGACAAATGTCACAGGGTGGCATTTTCCACTGGTGGCATTATATAGCAAGTTTCACACTCAGCAAGTTTCAGATTCGGGGGGGGGGGGGGGGGTTCAATGAACAATTATTATGTGTATTATGATATTCTCTCCCACCTACCCCATCCCACCTTCAAGATACCACACACACTCTGATTTTTGAGACAATTCTCACTCACTATGTAACTCAGGCTGACCTTAAATTGGCCATATAATCCAACCTGGCCTGAAGCTCCTGACAGTCCTCCTGCCTCAGCCTCCCAAACGCTAAAATTACAGGCTTACACCACACCCAGCCCAAGACTGCCCTTGACTTCCAACTTGAAGCAGGCTTGCTGTCAAGCGCCTGTGTGCCTTTTCCATTGTGCGTAACCTACTTGGGTTTGCTGAGCTTCCAGAATTTTCTGGAATTTTCTAGTTTTTGTTCATCCCGTGGCTCTAGTTACTTAAACTCGGCCATTACTTTTTCTCTTTCCCCTCTCACCCATTCCTTGTACACTTTAGGCATTTTTGACTAGTTGAGGTCAAAATTTGTTTTTAATTTCCTCTCTCATCTCCAATGTCCTATTAAGTCTGTCCAGTCTACTCTTTCATTTAGTATATTGTACTTTTTGGTTCTAGGATCTTCATTTTTGTTTTCTAAGTTTCTGTTTTGACAGTTCCTGTATGTCATTACTTATTGTGACTGTGATGTCCCTGAAATGCTAATGGCTGTTTTAAATTTCTTTCAAATTTCTTTAGCTAATCCATCAATATCGCAGAATCTGTTTCTGCGGCTGGCCTTCTAATAGTCAGTCACATCTTCTGTGTCTGGAAGAGCTGCGTTGATGCTGAACTTTACAGTTAACACGTTGAGGAAACTTAGGACTGTGTTATATTCCTGTGAAGAGCGTTGACCCTTCTGCTTGCCGACAGTTCATCTGTGAGCTAGTCACTTCTAGTGTGTAGCAGCTGGTTTGCGTTTTTCAAATCTGTCTCAGCTTTGCCTTTAGCCCTCAGCAAGGACCCTTTGTAGTGTAACACAGGACTTACTACACTAACTAACATGTGGCCGTGCTGGGGTGATGAACAGCCTGGGGTGTTGACAGACCCTTTGAACTTAGTGAGTCTCTGACCTGTTTGTCTACTACAGTGGCCAGGAGCTGAGACTTCTGTTCATAAGTAGGTGCAGAGCTACAACCCTGCTTTCGAGTCTCCCCGGTGTGTGTATTGTTCAGGAGTCAGACAAGAATGTGAGAGAACTTTTTAGCATTCCGTTCTCTCTGGTATGCTGCCCTTGATGAGGCTTTTTGGCACCTCCTTGCGTCCTGACAGCTCACACAAGTTCATTTCATCTTCAAACTGCCTTGTACAGTCACTGATGAGAATGCTCTTGGGGAAAGGGAAAGGGTGTGTGTGTGTGTGTGTGTGTGTGTGTGTGTGTGTGTGTGTATACATACATATATACATGTATACATGTATACATACACACACATATATGTATGTGTGTGTATACATATATACATACATGTATACATACACACATGTGTATGTGTGTGTGTGTATACATACATATATACATGTATACATACACACACACACATATATATATACATACACACACACACACACACACATATATATATATATATATATATATATATATATATATTTATACATACATACATACACATAGTCTTGTTCTAGGAAGGTCCCACATTTTAAGAGTAAAGTCTCTGTTTTCGTCTGTTTGGGGCCACTGTCCAATATCTTTACCTGAATTTTATTTTATTTATTTTTTTTTAGTTTATTGTATCCAGTGTCTGTAAAGCCCACCTGTAGGAAGTTTGGGTTGAAGGGGCCACTTTGCCATTATTGAAACTGGATCTCCTCCTTCTCTTGTTTGGTGAATGGTGGCCGGTTTTAAATCGTTCTTTCATATCTGACCATATTGCCTGAATACCAATCCTCGGCAAAATACTGAACTATCTTCCATTCCTTTTTCTAGTTGATTTACTCTTACCATTTAGTGGTCTAGGCTAGTAAACAAGTGTCCTAGAATTCCTGTCCCAGCAAGGAGGATTTTTCAGTTTATGGCATCAGATCATAAAATAGTTGTGAAACAACCATTTCCCTTTCTATGAGCCTTGTATGCTGTAGTCACTCTGTCTTTTGTTCAGCGCCTCCAGTGATGAGGGAGATCTAGTAGAATTAAAAAAAAAAAACTCCATTTTCATGGTAACCTAATATAAACCTTACGTGAACCCCACCTCTTTATCTGACCCTGGTAGAGTCCTATTTCCCTTTCTCGAGGTTTTTCACATAGATAAAGGTGGTGTCGTTGACATTGTTTTAACGTTCAGAACTATGGGTAAGTTTGTGGCCAGAATAAGAATCAGCAAAAGTGCCGGGCAGTGGTGGCACACGCCTTTAATCCCAGCACTTGGAAGGCAGAGGCAGGTGGATTTCTGAGTTCGAGGCCAGCCTGGTCTACAGAGTGAGTTCCAGGACAGCCAGGGCTACACAGAGAAACCCTGTCTCGAAAAACCAAAAAAAAAAAAAAAAAAAAAGAATCAGCAAAAGTGTTCATTTTCCTGCTGAAACTGCCTCAGAAACACCTGTGGCCAGAGTGCCCTGTGCCTATAGAGTCTACGAGTTAAGTGTAGTGCATATATTTCTATGGGTCTGAGCTTTAGCAGAGAACCCAGGTTGCCTGTGAGTTGGTCCAGCCTCAGCCGGGCCCTGCAGCTACTTCATCTCTGGGCCCAGGAGCGTGCAAATCCAAGTGTGATGGGGAGGGTGTGTTGTTGGGGTGCCCGTGTGCCTGGAGGATGTGTTGTTGGGGTGCCCGTGTGCCTGGAGGATGTGTTGTTGGGGTGCCCGCGTGCCCGGAGGATGTGTTGTTGGGGTGCCCGTGTGCCTGTTCTTCCTACTTCCCACTACTAACTCTGAGTTCACGGTGATCTGCACACTCAGCGACACGCTTCTAAAACCTCCGTCAAGTACAAAATCACCATCCTATAAAAACAGCCATCTTTGCTGCTGAGAGCCCGTTTCTGTATATGATTTTGTCCCCTGGGGTCTGTGTGACAAGTGCCATGATAGTTGCGGATTTTAGAGTCGAATTCTGATCCTTTACCCATTGGCCAAGTGGTACGGGGAAGTTGTCTGTGGTTCACTTTGTAATCTGTGAAATGGGTATACAGTGTATTTCCCTCCTAAGAATGATCCAAGTTTTAAATAATAAAAACCCATGGTGTAGAATAGATTAATACATCATTAATTGTCATCTCTAACAGCCATAACAAGGAGAAAATGGGATCTTAAGCTCACCAGAGCATCTAGAGAGAAGCCCCTAAAGACACCTCACCTCCGAGGAGTCCATCGAGGAGGAGACAGAGAAGGGCATTGGATGCCTTGTGCTTTTCAGGCACTGACAGATGCCAGATAGAATGTTGGTGGACGTTCTTAGTTTGTCCAGGGTAGGAAAGCGATTTCAAGTATGTGCTCTGGAGTTTTGTTTGAGCATAGGGATCTGGGTTGAGAGAGGCTCCATGCTTTGGTACAGCTGCCTACAGAGCACTGGTAAGGTCATGGGGCTGCAGACTCACAGTGGTCTGTGATTGGCTTTTCTTTTGCCCCACAGATAACTGTGTCCAGAGAACACCCAGGACGCCAGCGGAGAGCGTGCACCACAACCCTCCCACCATTGAACTCTTACATCGCCCTAGGTCACCTATCACCACAAACCACAGGCCTTCTCCTGACCCTGAGCAGCAGCGGCCCCTGCGCTCCCCCCTGGACAACATGATCCGCCGCCTCTCACCAGCGGAGAGAGCCCAGGGGCCAAGGCTACAGCAGGAAAACAACCACCAGGAATCCTATCCCCTGTCAGTGTCTCCTATGGAGAATAATCACTGCCCTCCATCCTCGGAGTCGAACCCGAAGCCCTCGAGCCCCTGGCAGGAGAGCACACGCGTGATCCAGCTGATGCCCAGCCCCATCATGCACCCCTTGATCCTGAATCCCCGGCACTCGGTAGACTTCAAACAGTCCCGGATCTCTGAAGACGGGCTGCATCGGGAAGGGAAGCCCATCAACCTGTCTCATCGGGAAGACCTGGCTTACATGAACCACATCATGGTCTCTGTGTCCCCACCTGAAGAGCATGCCATGCCCATTGGGAGAATAGCAGGTGAGTAAGCTCAGCCCTCTCAGGGCCCCTCACGGCCCAAGCAGGTAGGCACACACACACCTGCTGCAGTGTTACATGCCTGCAAAGGTTTGGGGAGGACAAGGGGAAGCTTCTGCCTGCATGAGACAGAGTCCCTAATGGCCTGGTTAATGAGCCACTAGGATAGAGTAGTTAATGAGCCTCAGAAATGTTAAGCAATGAATGTCCTCCATCCAGATCACAAGGAGAGCTGCCTCCGAATCACGGCTAAGGGAAAACACTTAAAATCAGGGGTTTATGAAGTGCTCTAATGGGTCCATCCTGAAGTTTCCAGGTGCTAATTAATGACCAGACACAGCCTAGAAGAACCTTTGTCTCAGATTCATGCCTATAATTCTGTCCTGTGGACAGCAATTCAATGCCACTTTCCCCTTGGGAGAGAGGGCAGAACTGGGATTAGGGTATTAGTAGGCTGGTGTTGCTATGTCATTTACACAGAAAAAAACCTACTCCCAAATTCTTCTTTGAATTATGATGGAAGGCCCAAATGTGCTCTCCTAACAAGAAACCAAGGAGGGAGGGAGGGTAAGAATCTACCAATTAAAACTTTGCTAGCCTGCCCAAAATTTACATGGAATTCTCCAGAAGGCAGTATACACTGTTTGTCTTTACCTCAAGGGTGTCTCTCCGTTCATGAGACATCCATGGGGCACCTACGATGTCCAGATAAATGCATCCAATGTGCTGTATACACACATTGACATGTGTGATTTGACATCCAGCATCTTCTCCCTTGTAGAACTGAGATTTTTACAGGGAGAATCACATGTGAACACCATTAAGATACAGGGCGGATGATGGAAGTTTCCCTCTTACCAGTGCAGTGTACAGGTGTCCACTGAGAGCCTTCTGTGGGGCAGAAGCTGGGTTTGGCCTGGAGGAGCCTGGAGGCTTCACAGAGGCTGGGAAAATACAAAGCAAGTGGCTGTGCTTCCCTTGGTGGAAAGAGACCCAGAGTTAGGGCAGAGCCCCCTGCAGGTGATGGGAAGAAATTGCTCTTCTTCCTAGCTGGACCTGCTGCGTGTAGCCGTTCCCAGCAGAAGGCCTGCTTCACCTCTGCCTTGACTTCTTGTCTCTTCTTTTGTTTGGGTCATTTGTTTCTGGTTGTTTGTCTGTCCCTGAGTATACCTCCACCATTGCCTCTGTTTCATTGCTATAATTAATTTACGTCGAGGATGTTGAATTAAGAAAATAAAACGAAGAGACTGGGGAGATAGCGCAGTCAGTAACACACTCTGTTTAGGCCACAGACCCCAGGTTTTGTGGCATTCTCTTGTAATCCCAGTGCTAGGGGGCAGAAATGTACTTCCCTGGGACTCGCTGGCCAACAAACCTAGCCTACTTGGCCAGTTCCAAACCAGTGAGAGACTGACCCTGTCTCAAAAGACAAAGTAGATAGCACCTACCTGTGGAATGACACCCAAAACTGTTTTCTGTTCTCTACACACACACACACACACACACACACACACACACAGAGAGAGAGAGAGAGAGAGAGAGAGAGAGAGAGAGAGAGAGAGAGAGATTAAAAAAAATGGTTACTAAAAGCGTGGCTCAGTGGTAGGCCTAGCTTGCATAAAGTCCTAAGGTTTGATGGTCGGAACCATAACAATGACAGGAAAACAGCAACTGTCTATGGCTTGCATGTTTTAAAAAGCTGTGCAGCTTGGAGTGTGCGTGGGATTCAATTCAAAACAGTCCTGCAGGTTTAGTGATAGGGAGGAATGGGCTATGTAGTAAAATAGGGTTAGCCATGAGGTCTTTGGTGATTACGTGGGTGAGCGGGTGCATGGTGGTTTGTGGGTGAGCGGGTGCGTGGTGGTTTGTGGGTGAGCGGGTGCATGGTGGTTCTTACTGTTGTTCTACTTAAGAGATTTGCTTTAATAGTGAAGACACTGCAGGATGGGTGTCAGGGGGCAAAAACAGGAAAAGTCTTACAGAAATATCTGAATTTCCTCAGACAACTGGAGGAAAAGGGATGGGTGAGAACTTCTGAATGATGGAAGTGTCCTCAGCTACACCCCGTCTTGGTCCTTTCTCTGCGCGGTGTTTTCAGATCCTATTGCTTCTCTAATTCTCAGGACAGCCCTCTGAGGTTGAATCCCTGTGGTGTGCATGGGTCATTTGTACAGGGAAACCACAGGGAAGATCCAGCTCTGAGGACACCAAGGCTCTGCCCAAGGTCAGAGGAGAGTTCAGCGACCTTGCTGTCACTCAGCTGTTGTCTGCAGTACTGCCTGCCCTTGAGGGTATAGCTTCCTCCTTGTCAAGATCACCCGTGTCCACCCTCATTTCACCACAGATTCTTGAGAGCATTGAGATAAGCATATAGGTCCAGAGGGAGAACACGGATGAGAGGAGGGAGGGAGGAAGGGAGGGAGGAGGGGCAGAAGGAATTGTTTAGACATACAGTGCTATCCTCCCCTTGTAAGTTGCACATCTGTTTCATTGATTCTACCGCTACTTTTAATTTAAAACCATATACCGAAACATCAGCAGTGGATGGAGGAGGCTCAACAGGTCAGATGCAACTGGAGATAAATATCACATTAAACAATTTTAGTCAATCTCACAAAGGCAAATTATCTCGTTTATCTCTCATTGGTGGGTCTTAGATTTTATGTAGATACATAAGCTCATACAGGTACAGGTATGAAGATATAAGAAACTATAGGATAACAAAGGAAATGAACAGGAAAGGAGAGGGAAAGAAAAGGGAAGTACAAGGTATGGCAGACTGCTCAAACACATTTTATGCTTGCATGAAAGTGGTCTTATGTAACCTGGTGTCATACAAATACAGGAAGCCCCATGGGATGTTCCGTCAGTCCAGTGATGAGCCTGGGTGTCCACAGATGCCTTGTCTTGAGAACATTTAGAAAGAGCTAGTGTCTGCTTTTCCTTGCCTCTAAGAAAGCAGAATGTTCTAGAACATTATCCTGGGGTCAGATCTTCTGGGGACAATGCATTCATTCCTACAGGATGAGTGAGTCCCACACAAATACATATTACTGTTCTTGTGATCTTTGTAAATGTTGTAAAATCTCTCAATATATACACTACCTAAACGTACCCAAATTCCAGATGAGCCGATTTAACTGGCAGGCATTGCTTTTCCCAGGGGTGAAATGCCAGGGTCAGGTTGGCTGGTCGCTAAGGTCCCTTCCTGCTCTGCAAGTTCACAATCTGACAGTGAGTCTTGATTCAGCAGCCCTCTGCAGAGCTGGTTCATAGCCCCACACTCCTTTTGCCCTTTGGAGGACTCCCTACTCCTCCCTCCCCCAACCCTCTGTCTTTCTAGGTTCCTAAGATCTTAGTAGAAGGGATTCTGTTTGTTGAAGGTCAAATTCTGTGAGTCACGGCTCTTTACACTGGAAGGTTCTGTCTAGTGAGCAGCCGTAGACGCTCAAAACCGCTGTTAGATAAAAACTGTAGTTCCTTGAAGCCCTTTAACTGAGCACAGGAAGAAATGAAAGTGCCTCCAAATGTCATGCTGATGAGGAACTTCTCTGGAGGGTGTAGACAGAAACTCTACTTACCAATGTGGAGCAAAATACAAGCCCAGATGCTTGCCGTTCACAGGTGATCGGCCTGGGCACAGGAGGATTTGGGCATTCAGACACCTAGGAGGATTCTGCACTGCATTCTTGCTGGTGGAGGTTTACAGAGGCATAGGACTCAATATTTGTCATGAAAGAGCTGAGGTTCACTGTAAAAGTAAAGCAAGCGGCGTACACTTGTCTTACGACTCCTACTAAGTAGCACAGGAGGTCAGAGCTGCCTTTCAGATGGACTTAAAAGAATGCTTAAGGATCAGGGTATGGGGAATCTGCTTTAATCCTAGCACTTGGGAGGCAGAGGCAGGCAGATCTCTGTGGGTTCAAGGCCAGCCCGTTTTAGGGAATGAGACCTTGTCTCAAAATAAAAACTTTTTTTTAATTATTTATTTTTATTTTATGTACATTGAAATTTGCCTGCATGTGTGCCTGTGTGATTGTGTTAGGTCCCCTGGAACTGGTGTTGCAGACAATTGTAAGCCACCATGTGGGCACTGGGAATTGAACTCAGGACCTCTGGAAGAGCAGTCGGTTCTCTTAACCACGGAACCATCTCTCCAGCCCCCAAAATAAAAATTTTTAATGACTAAATAAAAATAATTTTCAGTATTTGGGGAGTAAAGAAAAAGAAGCCATTCGAGATGGAGAAACTCAGGTGCAAACACAAGCTATAAAGACAGAAATATTCTTCTCTATTTCTAGTAGAGATACAAGGCCAAGAGCTTGTCTATCCAAGTCAACTAAAAAACTTATTTTTCATAAACTCTTTTTTTCCCATCTCTGAAAAAACCTGATGAATCATGCAAATAAAAGATCGCATGAACTATGACAATTTACCTTTGGTATTAACCATATGAGAAAGCTAATTTATTTATTAAGAGAATTCAGTAAGTGGTTAGCAATTTAAATGCAGATTAAATGCAAGTTAAGTCTATTTAAATATAACGTGTTTTAATTTTACTTTGCAAATTAGAAGAGGTCTTGGAGATTGCTCTCCGGATAAGCATCAGGCTCTTTGTGTTGGAGTCCTTTCTTAGGACTAGGTGAGTTCACTAGACACAACTTTACAGGTAAAGGAACTTAGACTCACCTACATCAGTCATACAGCCTCAAGCCTGTATTCCCCCTCCCACCCCAGATACTTCTGCCCAGAGACTGCTCAGCGTGGACTGGAAGCCGCTGGCATGTTCAGCTACCACCTGATTCTGTAAATGAATTTATCGGGGAAAGCCACGCTTGTATTAAATTATTGTCTATGTCTGTTTTCAAACCATGACCCATGCATGAATACAGTTGAGTCACTTCAGAAAGCCTATAGCCACAACGTCTTAAATATTTACCAATTGGCTTTATACATGAACAGTGGAGTGCCCCGTGTTCCCCATTACAGTTCCCGTGAACAGTCAGTATTCTGAGAACCTCAGACATAATTTAGGCTGAGGATGCAGGAAGCATAGTTCTTGCTGGCAAGAAAATGCACACTTTAAGTGATGAGGCATGTCTGAGGCACGTGCAAAGGACAACAACAAATGATGTAAGCCAGTAGACAAGTTCAGGGCTGCAGGCCATGCTCACAGAACAATATGGAACAGTCGCAATGGCATCGCTAACATAAATAAAATACAATTTGTATTTACAATGTGTGAGACATTGTTCTATGTGAAAGACACAAGATTGATCAATGCTTCGATCCTCCTGCCTCAACCTCCTGGGAGCTGGGAGTACAGGTGATACCACCACACTGGGCTCAGACAAGCCTTTTTTTTTTTTTTTTTTTAACTCATTTTGATTTTCTCTTAAATAGATTTTATATTTGTCCCTTCCTTGACCTTAACCTAAATATCTGCCAAGGAAAGATTCATTAGTAATCTGACATTTGTCTTACAATCCACTGTCTGTCTATTTTTTTGAAGTACAATAGCCCAGGCTGACCCTAACTCCTATCTCAGCCTCCTGAGTGCTGAGATTATAGGCTTCAACCACCGCATCCAGCTTCATAGTTCATTCTTAACTTCATTTGCTACACAAGAGTAGGGACTCTAGTCAAAGCCCATGACCTATGGTGGCTGGATTCTTTCCTTTCTTGTGAGTACCTGATAACTTTTGTTGCAGTCTCTCAATCTTGTCAAACTTGAACTTCTTTCAGGATGCCATTGTTCAATTGAGTTATTGATCTACAGCCAATAAGACTTAGAATTCCCTCCCACTTTAGGGTCCCCTCACTCCAAGCTCCCTTCGGACCCTGAGGCAACCTTTGCTAGACCTGGGGAGAAATGCTTCTCTACAAGATTACATCTTTAACCGTAAGCAAGAAGATTCAGACTGGGGAGACACGAGCATCCTACCGTGCTTGTCAAGGGGCCTAAACAATGGCTTTTCGTGTATATTTAGTTGTTTGTCCATAGAAACTCAAATGGAAGCCTCCAGGGGAGATGAGGGAGGGAAAACAGGGAGAGACCCCTAAAATGAAGGGCCAGTGGGGGCGGGAAATAGTATGGAAACCTAATATAGTAGAAGCTTCCTAAAATATATACATATATGAAGACTATCTAAATGAAAGTACCAAATAATGGGGAGACGGAGACGCAGCTAGCCATCTCCTGTCACCAAACAAAGCTTCTAATAGCATGACTGAGTTACATCTAATTGAGTTGTTGGCAAAGGGGTCCTATAGGAATCCCCAGACAGCCCAGGCTGTCGACAAGATTATAGGTTGCTCTCCACACACTGACAACAAGGCTCCATTGCTGAAGTAACACCTACAGAACTCACTGAATGAACATGGAGAAGTCAAGCTGGTGCCTCATAGAGACTTCACCCATGTGTCCCAGCATCTTTGGTTCAAGTAGGTATTCTGTTTATGTTTCTAAGAGAAACCTTTGATTGACTCCATGTGCTATCAAAAAAAAGAAATGTAAACTTCAAGCCAGCCACAAGTCCTTTCATCTGCAATGGTGTCTTGCCTACAGGATCTGCTAGGGCAGTGGTGGCTCAGTGCTTATGGAAGTAGCCAACCGATATCTGATTTGACTGAAGGCCCACTCCACTAGATGGAACCCATACCAGACGCTGCTTGGGTGACCGAGAACCAGAGACTAGATAACCCATATAGTAAAACAAGATACTACTGATCTTCAAAAAAATATTTAGCAGTAACTAAAATGACTTCTAACTGTCATACTCATAGATCAGTTCCTTGCTCAGCCATCATCAGAGACGTTTTCTACTGCAGCAGATGGGAACAGTTACAAAAACTCACAGACAGATAGACATTGTGCAAAGAATGAGAAACCTTAGGACGCTCCATTCTAAAGGGGATGTCTCCATCAAATCCCTCCCCTGAGGGCTTGGGGAGCCCTGTGAAAGAAAAGGCAAAAAGAGTATTAGAGCCAGAGGGGATGGAAGACACCAAGAACACAAGGCCCTCTAAATCAACAGGATCAATGCACATAGAAACTCACAGAGACCGAGGCAGCAAGCACAGGGCCTGCACAGGTCTTCACCAGGTCCTCTGCATGTATGTTATGGCTTCCAATTTAGTGTTTTTATGGGGTCCTTGAGTTCTGTGCCTTCTCTTGGGCTCTTCCCATATGTTTGTTTGTTTGCTTTGCTTTGCCTTAATTCCAATGTGTTAGGTTTTGTTTTATCTTATTTTATTATTATCCCTTTGAAGTCTATTTTCTGAGAGTCTAAAAGAGTGGATGCAGAAGGGAGAGGAGGTGGTAAGAATCAGGAGTGGAGGCATAGTTGTTATCAGGCAAAGTGTAATCAGGATATATCATGTGAGGGAAAAAAATTATTTTTAATAAAAGGGGGAGGAGGAAGCTCAGGGAGGATGGTAGGAGGCGTGGCCTCAGAGACCCTGGGGCAGTAGAGGATACACCGGGTATTCCAGCCTCCCACTCACCTTCTCCGATTCCTTTGTAGAAATTTGAAGGAGAGTAACTTCAAGTTAGGCTTTTGGATTTCCTCCCCTTTTGTAAATGAGCCTTGGGACTAGCCTTTAAGATAAGAAATAAATAAGATAAGATAAAAAGAGTCCAAGAAATGAGGGGACAAGCCATTCCTGCACCTTCCTAATGACGGATGAGGATCTTGTGTTAAAAGGACAGAGTTGTGGAATATTTCCCTCAGCCAAGAGGATCCCACAATTGTTTTGCATACACTGAAAGAGCAACTCTCTCCTGCACTGTCTCAGGGACTAAGTATGCCTCTGGAGCCCTCAGCCCAGAGCCCTCTCTTGGTGGGGTCTAGTACTGAGAGCCAGGGCATCCTCAGGAAAGCAGGGTGGACCTTGGGCTCTCCCAGCCCCTGCAGTCAGCAGGATGGAATGCAGTGCTTGCCTTCCAGGGCTGGGCTTAATACTCCAGGCTTAAGTCTCCTTTCTTATCTGTAGCATTGGGAATACTGCCCGCTTCAGAGCCCTTTTGATTGATGGTCAGACAACATGGGAGCGTAACTAATGCTCAGAGGTCAGCATCCCTCCTCTGTTTCACTGCAGAGCTGTCATACTGTGGGTCTAAGAGACTAGAAGAGCACTCAGGTGTCCATCCTGAACTGGCATGGGTGTTGGCAGGCAGCAAGTGATGCTAACCCACAAAGTGCACCCCTCTGGATCCCCTCCCAGCTTCCTTGAGGATTTGCATCCGTGACCTCTCTCCCTATGCTTTGCCCAGTTTCCCTTTTAGAGGAGGTGGATAAGATAATGACTGAGACCTGATGAGCCCTGGGGAGGGAGAGACCAGCCCGTTCACTCCATCTGGAATGTTCTCAGTGGTCCTGACCTCTCACATTCTAGCAAAAGCACTGTACTGTTTTCAGTGTGAAATCAAGGAGCTCCAGAGAAAAGGAATGTCCAGGGTGGTGTTTAAAAAAATAACCTGTTACCCCATGTCCCCCTCTCGGCTGTCCCTGGATATAAATCCAGAGGCTGCAGCTACCTGTAGCAAAGCCATGGTGGGGTGCTGCTAGCTCCTGTTGTAGGCTGTATCTCGCTTGGTGTGAGTGTGAGACCAGTGTCTGCCTTCCTCCTGCTGCATAGCTAACCAATGGCAGGATAGAGTCAGTTTATTTGCAAGCCCTAGAAGCATCAGTGTGGTTTCTGTTACCTGTCCTGTCCGCACCCTTCCCCATCACATCACTGTGCACTCATAGTTTCTATTTCCTTCCACCACAGCAAAACACAAACAGTTGTCCATTGTACACACACGTCTCCATATCAACACAGAGTTGGCAGTTCCGGATCTATAGACTCTGTACTTCTGGGCAATAGCTGACATAGCCTGGAGGAGGGAAGACTGCCTGGATGGCAGACATTCCCCTTTGTGCTGTGAACCTGTGTTCCTATAAAC
Source organism: Rhabdomys pumilio (assembly GCA_030674055.1). Taxonomy (NCBI): domain Eukaryota; kingdom Metazoa; phylum Chordata; class Mammalia; order Rodentia; family Muridae; genus Rhabdomys; species Rhabdomys pumilio. The sequence continues at coordinate 76,789,891 of JANHMN010000008.1, read as the reverse complement.
AGGGTGCCCCAAATTTCACACTCTTTGATATTTAGGCCAAAGGATGCTTTGTCACGGGAACTTGTCCTGTCTAACCTTAGCCAAAAGCACCTCCATCCACCCCTGTTGTTATAACTGGAAGTGTCTCCAGACATTGTCACACACCCGCTCAGATGGAAAAATCACTGCTCAGCTCAGAACAACGGCTGTCACAAGGTAGCTAGCTATTACTTTTCAGTTTATATCTTACTGTACCTGCTCTGGTGCTGAGCTTTCAGTAAACTTAGCCATTTTGAGGTCTCCAATGTTAAAAGTGTAATCAGGGACACTGTACTTTGTCCCATTGGTAATGTAAACTTAAGCCCATGGTACAGTCAGGGTTCGTAGACCATCACTTAAAATTCTATTTGAGCAAGTAAAACAACAAAAAACAACTTTCTTAGAAACTTTCTGGAAAGTTCAGTTTTATTCTCCATCATTACACATTCCCTTTGTCTGTAATTTGACCCGCCTACTCAAAATTTTTAAAGATTGGTTGTGTCTACCAGGGATATTTTTTTTTTAGAAGCCATATTGGTTATGTGTGACTTGCCCATCTTTTTTGTATTCTCTGTCCTGTGAGTTTATACAATAAGTCTCTAGTAGGAGACAGACGTGGGAGTGAAAATATTTCTCCCTAACCACAGGAAGGGATTTCTACAATGCTTCTTAGAGGCGGATAGCCAGGTACCTCACCCAGCAGGAAACAGGGAAACTGTTCCTGCAGTTGGAAAGTGGCTTTATCTGAGATAATCCATTCCATAAACTTCCTCTGGAAGAAGAGATGATCCAAGTGACGAGCATTCCTTTAAAATACTCAAATGTCCCTAGATGGAAGAAAATACCCTTGTCCTAGTTTCCTTTCCCTCTGCTCTGATAAAATAATCTGATAAAAGCAGTTTAAAAGACAGGGTTTATTCTGGCTCACAAGTCAAGGTACAGCCCATCACGGTGGAGAAATCAAGACAGCAGGAGCTTGAAGCATCTGGCTCCACTACATCTACAACCAGAAAGCAGAGAAGGAATGAATACATTTTAACTGCTCAGCTCATTCTCCACATATGTAGTCCAGAAATCCCATCTAGGGAATAGCACCACCCAGAGTGGGCAGGTCTTCCAGTCTCAGTTAAGTCAGTTAAGATAATCCACACACATTCCCAGAGCCCCATTACCTTAATGATTCTATATTGTGTCAAGCTAACAGTTACACTCACCGTTGTCTCCTTAGGAGAAACAAACTTAAAATGAATAACTAACTTCTTGTGGTTTAAAAATAAACATAAGAATAATAAACATGTGTGTTCAGTTGCTTTATAGAAAGATGGACTTTGTTAATAGAATTTAGTCCATTTTGTTTATTGAATTACATTGTTTTTTATTATTGATCAAAGAACGTTGCATCTGTACAGACATGACGTCAGACAAAACTCGAAAATTCCAGGTGGTCTCTGATAATAGTATCCAAAAGATCTAGAGAACAAGAGATTGTGCCTTTTACTTAATAGAAATATTGAAAAGAAAAATAACTCAGATGGCTTACACTTCTTTAGTAAATAAGAGAGAACATGGCTATGTGGTCAGACAGTTATTTTTGTCATCTGGGCATAATTTTTAAAGAAACGGAGAAATCAATAGTGTTATAAAAGCCACTTACACTCTGAGCTTGAAGCAACTGCTTTATGCCATGAAATTCCCCTTGCTACTTCCGTTAGTGGCTGAGTAATTCAGTGTGTCTTGAATGTCAACGTTTTTATTACGCAGCTAATGTTGGCTTTGCTGGATTAAATGTCATTTAAAGTGATCAATTGGGAGCTTGTTTGGGGTTACTTTCAAATTTATGAAAGGGGAAAAAATGTCGCAATATACAAATGTTCTTGAAGCTTGCCAGTGCAGTCTGTTCTCCGGCAAGCCCTGTCCTGCATTCGCCATCCAGTGGGCACATCACACAGTCACATTCTGGAACCCAGTTTGAGGCCTCTGAAAAGACCATCTGACACCCCAGGGCCGGGTAAGCCTTTAGCTGAAGAAATAATGCAAGGGACACTGTATAGCTGGGATGTGCCATAGTAGTAAAAGAGAGAAAGTGCAATGGAAAAATCTCTGTGCAGGTGAGAATGAAGGTCCGGAGAGCTGTTCACTCTCTAAGTCTAAACTCTGCAGGGGGCCTGGAGCCCAGAGGACTGTGCTTACCTTGTGTTAACCTTACTAAAGTGAATACACTAGAGCCAGGCATGGGGGTGCTCACCTGTAACCCTATCACTGGGTAAGGGAAGGCAGGAGGACCCTGGGACTTACCAGCCAGTCAGACTTCACTAATGGGTGTCAGTGAGAGACCCTGTCTCAAAAAACAGTGCGTGGCAGCTACCTAGCCTTGATTTCTGGCTTCTACATGTATGTGTGTTTGCACTCATAGGTATACATACTCAGGCATGCAGAACAGGGGCTGTGTGCACATCTCATTTTTTCCTCACTGAACATTTTATGTGAACAGGGCTTGGTTTGGGGAGATGTTTTTCCAGTCAGGTGAGACTACAGAAAACTCAAATGTACCTGTCCTTTGATTGTGGCACCAAAGCTAGACAAGAGAACCACAGCTCTTGTCTTAGTCCACCCAGGCTGCTGAAACAGAACGCCATGAGGTGACCTCTGCAACAGTGGGAATTAGCCAAATGTGGTGACGCCTGTCACCTCAGCACTTGGAGGGTGAAGACAGGTAGGTACATCACCACAAGTTTGAGGCCAGCCTGGGCTACATACTGAAACTCTGTCTATAAACAGGAAGTACAAGAGAAGAGTGAAGGAAGAATGAAGGGAAGAGGAAAAGGAAGTAGGAAGGAAATGTTGCCCCCCACTTCTGGAGACTCGAGGGTTGAAGGGTACTGCACTAGTGTATATTTGAGGTGTGCTGATGGATGCGCCCTCTCTTTCATAGGTAGCATCTTCTTGCTGTGTCCTCACAGATAGATGTGTTAGGGAGCTCTTGCAGATACCTTTTTTTATAAAGGTATTCACTGGGGCTGGGGAGCTGGCTAGGACACTTGCTGTTCTTGCAAAGGCCCCAAGTACAGTTCCCAGCACCCACATGGCAGCTCACAACTCTCTCTACCTCTGGTTCTGGGGAATCCAGAGCCCTTTTCTGGTCTCTGTGGGATCCTGCATGCGTGTGGTACTCACTCTCTCAGGCATACACACATACATGTAAATACATAATGTGTACATTCAGTCATTGGTCTTCTGTTACCAACCATCTGGCTAGCTCCTCCCCCTCCCCCAACTGGGATCCCAGAAACATTCAGGGAGCAGCTGGAAAGGGCACTTCCTACTCTTAAGCCAGGGGTCAATCCAGCATCTGCTATACCCAGAAGATGCATGTCTGTCTCTGCTTACCTATGGGTCTGGGCTGGACGTCGAACCAGATACCTTTACAGCATAGACCCAGAAGCCAGAGATTCACAGTCAAAACTCGGGGCTGAGCCCAGTGCAAAATGACACCAAATCATCTTATGAATGTTTGCTGTCTGACCACATAATCGGGTGTGAGTTCTCCAAATGAGAAATGATATTCTTGCACAAAGTTCCTTTCCACCGTGATTCCATTATGATAAAGCAACTTGAAAGACCTCCAAAGGATGATTTAATGAGAACGTCTGTATTTTTTAAGATGCTAGCCACAGTCCTCACAGCCAACGTCACCAAGCCACACAGTTTTTAGTTTCCCATCATTTTTCATTTCTTGCTGTTTTCGTTTTAGCCCCTGTCCTCCTCCACTATCCCTTCAGCATCTTCCACCACCTGCAAAATAATCTTTAAACTCTAATCTTTTAATTGTTTTTAATCATACTGTTCTCATTGGAACTACAAGATTTTCTTTCTGGCCTCACGGAGTGGGTCGGTTGGTAAACGTTTGCACGGGGACCTGATAGTGATCCCCCCAGCACTCACGTAATGGCAGTATGTATCTGTAAACAACACAGTTCTAGGGTGACAGAGACAGGGGGATTCCTGGAGCCTGAGGCCCAGCCAGTCTAGATTCATGTTCAGTGAGAGACTATATCTATAAATGAATAAGAAATAGGTGAAGGGGCTGGAGCGATTGCTCGGTGGGTAAGTGCTTCCTATGCAAGCAAGACAGCATGAGTTTGAATCCCAAGCCATTGTGCAAAAGTCAGTGCCCTGTAAAATGGCAGCGCACAGCTGTAACCCCAGGATTTAGGACAATGGTGGATATAGTTGGATCCTTAGAGCTTCCTGGCCTGCCAGCCTCGCCAAAACAGTGAACTACAGGTTCAGTGAGAGACCCTGTCTCAAGACGGTAAGGCGCATAAAGGATGATACCAGTGTCTCCTCCAGCTTTTTAGTGTATATGGATCCGCCCACACACACTCACACAGAGAAATGTCAAAACTAATAAGATGGAAAGTGATTTATGAAGACCCTTGATGTCAACCTCTGACCTACACACACACACACACACACACACACACACACACACACACACACAGATTCTCTTTCTACCATTTATACATCTACCCTCTCTGTAGCCCATTGTCAAAGCCTCTTTATTCATTTGATGGTACAGCTTGGTGCCTCAGATTGGGTGGTTCAACTTCAAGTTTTGTCATGACTTGGGACAAGTCATTTCCTCCTTGATCCTCGTATAGAGGTGGTGGCCTTGGTCAACACCAAGCCTCCCTGGGTCAAAGGTCAGCAGGAGTTCACAGGCTCTCTCTGGACCCATTTCATCTATGAAATAAGGAAATAAGACAGTCAAAACCAGGCCCAAGCTGTGGCTACACACTGTTTTTTCTGAATCTTGTGACTGCCTCTACAAGAACATTCTCAACAGCACTCCCGTCTCTCCTCTGTAGACTGTAGACTGCTTTGGGATTACGTCTATCAGTTGCTCTCTGACAGCCGGTACGAAAACTTCATCCGATGGGAGGACAAAGAATCCAAAATATTCCGGATAGTGGATCCCAACGGACTGGCTCGACTCTGGGGAAACCATAAGGTAAAAATGGCCAAATATTTGTTGGGGAAGCTGGTGCCAAAATACAGTCTTCATCCTTGAATTGGAAGATGATTGTTTTTCTGCCTCCAAAGTCGGCCCATGATTCTTTGGTTTCTCCTCACTGGGCAAACAGTTAGGTAGATGTGAAGGAAGGAAATAATTAAGATGCCTTTTTTTTTCCATGTGTTACCTCTGTCCGGGGCCTATTAACTCAGCAGAGCTCAGTTCTGTAGACTGATTATAAATGTTTCCCCTGACCACGCCCCTTGAACTGGATCTGCCACTCCTGATGTACCTAAGTACTGAGGAATAGAGAAGTAGTGAGAGGTCTATGACTCACAGGGGACCTTTGGGAAGTGTTACTTCTGTCCCCACCAGTTGGAAACCCCCCTTTTCACAAAAGTCCGTTTTTGCATGGAAAATACGTTCTGATTATAAAACAACCCCTTTACAAGGAAGAGTTGCAACAACTCTGCCCCCACAGGTTTCCAAAGGAGGAAGAGGAAGTGGAATTCAAAACAAAGTCCTTAATGGTAAGGAAGGCAGTTCAAATGTACAGATATAAAAAGGAGATTATTGTGATCCAGGCCACAGAGCAGAGCCTTGGGCCTCCTCAGAAGGTAGCCTGAGCTCTTTCTCAATTGAGAAAGCCCGGTCCAGGGCCACAGACAAATATGTCAAGGTCCCTTACACAGATGTTTGGGTGTCTAAGTCATTGAGGGACCTTCTGTGCACTGCCCATCAATAGCATTGACAAACTAGAGACAAGTGTATAATAGTCATTGCACCCCAAAACCAGAATATGAAGGCCTTCCACCTGAGATAGAAGAAGCACAGAGCAGTCTCGGGAGAAGGCATGAGGGCAGTTGCAGTAAGATGGGCTAGGTTAGTTAGTATTTCCAGCGCTAACTAGGGCAGTTCAGTTTAGGAGGAGACCTTGGCCACACTGGCTTTAAGGGCAGACAGCAGAAGGAAGGTCCCTAGAAGGCAGCAGACTAGCGAGTATGCGGCGTTCTCAGGCTGGTGAGGCCGTGTGAAGCGAATCAACAGCCTTTATTTTAATAGCTGCCTGGTGCCTTTTCTGAAGTTCATTTTATTGTGTCTTTGTACTTTTTTTTCCCCCTCTCTCTCTCTCCCTTCCTCCTTTGAACAAACAGAACAGAACAAACATGACCTATGAGAAAATGTCCAGAGCCCTGCGCCACTACTACAAACTAAACATTATCAGGAAGGAGCCCGGACAAAGGCTTTTGTTCAGGTAGCACTTCCTCTTTTTCCTTTCCTTCTTTGGGGAGGACATTATTTTCTTTACATAAGAGGGAGGAGGGAGACTGTCAGGAGCTCTGACATGCTGATCTGAGGCCCAGAGCCAAAGCTGCAATTGGACTGGAAAGTTGGTTGGAAACTGGGTGCTGGTTTGTTAGGATTTAAGGGGGAAAGATCATTCTTCTCACTGAGGTCCGTCCTGTATGAGAGCCAAAGCTAAATACGGTCTGACTCATCTCTAAAATAACATAGTGGTCAAATAGCATTATCTGACATTGATGTCCGGTGGAGTTAAACGGAGCAAGCAGAATAACTGTTGTCAATAGCAAAGTGAAGGATTAAGCTGGGACTTCCAGGTCACCAAACCTGGAAGCTCCTTTGTCAAGCTTCAGGTCACGACCCACAGTGAGTCACTGTGTGGGTGTACCTGGGCAACAACAGCCACTTTCTTAATGAAATAGAGAGTACAGTCTCACGGAGTTGGACATACTGAATTGTAGCCCATCAAAGAGCGATCATTAATTCATAAAGATTTTGTTTGGCTTGTGTGTGTACATGTGTGAGCACATGCACGTGGAGGCCAGAGGTCAAACCGTGATGCCACTTCTCAGGCCCTCTCCACCTTGTTTTTTGAAATTAGGACTCACTATCTTAGGACTGGCTAAGAGGCTCAAAGGATCTGCCTGTCCCAGCTCCTAGCACTTGGGATGACTAAGCATATACCACTCTGTCCCCTTCTGTGTGGGTGGGAACTAAACTCATGCATGGCAAGCACTTTACCAACTGAGCCCCCTGAATTGTATGTCTTACCCACACATCACTGTTAGAAAAGTATGACAGCCACTGAGGTCGGGAGCCCTCCCTCCTTCCAAATTCTCCATAGCTAATGGTTGTAGCTGTTTCACCTACCATGGATTTCCAGAAGTCGAGAAGAAGGAAGGATCTAAAAGGATACTGAGGGTGACATAGGCAGAGCCCTAACGCCATTGGTCACTGAAGTGACAGGAGGAAGCCAGATTGCAAGTAGGACTTTAGGTTCTAGGTTTGGGCAAATAGGACAAAAAGTGCAACAGCTGGGGCTGGAGATGTGGATTTAGAATCATCTATGTACAGGTGGGGAAATGTCACTGTATGAGGAGCCAGGGTGACCTTGATGACGGTACTCATTAGGAGAGCACAGAAGCCACACATTAGCACTGAGATGGAGTAGTAACATAGGACCAGTAGCAGTCACGTTGATCTTCAAAAAGGAACAGAAAACACATGAAAACATGACAGTGGAATAAGTAAATACAGACAAACCCTCCCCGCCACCGGCTCTGTTCACACCTTTTCTTCATCCTTCACCCCAAACTTTCATCTCCCCATTTTTTTTAATCCTAGATAACTGGATCCCACTACCCTCAACCTTGTTTGTCACCTCAGTCCTGAGTCTTAAATCTGACCATGAAACCCCTGGTGGAATTTCAAAAAGATGTTTATATCATATGCCCGCTAAAATAAATACCACATTAGTATTCCAGATGTGGCTCCTGCAAGGCCGGCCTTCATGGCTGAGAAATTCTACCCAGAGCTCTGTTCTCGTCAGTTGACCAGTACCGTCCAAAGTAATCTTGAAGCTAGACTGATATTTGATTCTTTCTGTATCCAAGTCAGTTACTGGGCTGCACCATCTACTGGCACGGCAGCACTGTCCCTGTCTGTCCTGTGTAGAAGGCTTGAAGCCTGGCAGCTGCGTTTCCCAGGGTTTGTAACCAGCCTGTCTGGGGTTGAAGTCTGACAAACACAGTTGTGGAATGTGTATGACGGACATGTGTATGCCTTACTTTCTCACATACGCACACCCTCAAGGCCCCCTCAAGTTGACTGTCCTTCCGGAGGCCCTTCTCAGCAGCTCACTCACACACAGACACCATCTCCTGAGTGCCCTTTGTCCTCAAACAACTATAACTTTCATTTTTAATAGTATGTGTGGAGCTGGTGAAGGACCAGGTTTAATTCCCAGCAGCGACATGATGGCTCACAACCATCTGTAACTCCAGTACCAGGGGATCTGATGCCCTCTGCTGGTCACTTCAGGTGCCTGCAGGCACTTGGCACACATAAACTCATGCAGGACATATACATAAACTAAGTCTTTAAAACATCTTCAGTAATTGTGACTAGTATAGTTTAATAATATGTGTGACATCTTCCTCGCCACAGCTGGATCGTAAGTTCCTAGAAGGTAGAGGCCTCCGATTTATTTAATTTTGTATATACTTTAGGGATGATCTCAGTAAACATTTTATGACCAAGTGGCCTGGTATGGTTTCAAGTTTACTATGGCAAAGTAGTCTGAAGGAAGGGTCAGTTTGGGCCTGGGAGGAGCTTTAGCGAATTCAGATTTTGAGGAAGACGTTTTATCGGGAAGATAGTAAAACACAGACAGAAACAGCTGTGACATGGAGCTGAGCAGTCATGAGCAGAAAGCAATGTCAATAGACGCGAAAGGTTTGTCAACGTCCAGTTAGAGGTTTTGAGGAAGAGAGTAGCCTTTTCCTAGGAAATATGTGTTGGAAGCCAAAGTGTACAAAATGGTGCCTTATAACATACATACATACATACATACATACATACATACATACACCACGCACATACACACATACACACACACACACTCTCACATAACATATATATATACACATATATGCATATGTGTATGTATACATGTGTATATATAAATATACATATATGCGTGTGTATACATGTGTATATATAAATGACTAGGTTTGTAATCTGGTGTAGTAACGGAACATTTGATAGGTAGACTACTGTGTGGACTGCTGGTAGGCACCCTCGATGATAAAGGAAAACACGAGAGTACTGGAAGGAGTCCAGAAGGTTTCAGGTCAGAACAGCTCTGAAAGTTTGCAGAAAGACATGAGCCATGGTTTCTGTGAGGACTAGCAGACAGGAGCGGTGGGTAAACAGAAGTAAGCAGCAGCAAGCGTTTCTTTGGGAGCTTTCGCAGACGGCCCAAAGACTGCATCCCGGACTCAGCAGAATGGTGACAGGAAAGGGGTGTTTGAAGGTAGTTCATAGGTATGGGCCACACATAGGAAAAGGGAAAAGTTGCAGAAAGAGTGAAGTCTGCAGAAAGCTCAGCCCTCCTCACACCCCACTGCCTCCCCATCCCACCTCCACCTCACTGGACCATCACTTCACCCCACCACCTCTTACCTGACTGCCACCCCACCCCACTGTCACATCACCCCTACTGCCACATCACCCCCACTGCAACCCTGCCCATCGTCAGGGAAGACAAGGCATTTGCAACCAGGCTTCCCACCTGCACATACAAACCATGGCGCTATTCCTAGTGACACCCAGTGATCAAGAATGTGAGGCTTGCTGTACACTCCAGCTACAAAGGAAGGAGGACATGAAGTCATTTCTATCAATTCAGGTAGATCAGTGGAAACAAGAGGATTCGTCTTGCTTTTCTGATTTCCAGAAGCTTCCTTCCCTAACCTGCCTGTTAACCAAAAGTATCCATTCAACATCTAATAGTGTCCTTTGAGTTAAATTCAAGTTTTGAATACTGTTCTCTGGGCTCTCCGATTGGAATGGAAGTGGGTGTAGGACTCTGTAAAAGTCTAACTCTTGAGGGTTGAGGAGAAGGCTCCATGGGCAAGAGTGCTCGATGTGCAAGCGTGAGGAACTGAGTTCGAATCTCCAGCACACATGTAAAATGCCACATGAGAGTATGTTCCCAGCTTCCGTGTAAGTTGCTCTAAGTGGAGTGGAGAGGGCGCACATACCGATAAGCCGAGCTATGTGAAGAGTAGAGACAAGTGGGTCACTGGGGCTTGCTGACCGCCAGCCGATCTGCGGGTGCTGTCTCCTGAGACTAAAGGAGGAAGTAATAGAATGGCATACCTGATGTGCTCTGAATCCCCACGCACAGATGCATTCTGCACGCACCACACACAGCCTTTAAAACCAGAAATACAGACACTTAAACAATACCCAGGTTCCTTTATACGATCCAGCAATAAGACACCCCTAGCACCAAAAAGCACTGCTTTCCTTGATGTCTGGGTTCAATGGGCTCCTAGCTTCCATGTAAGTTGCCCTGAGGGATGGAGTGAAGGGGGGTGGGGGTGGACATCTTTGGGAACACAGATTCTTTTGACTCTTTCCATTTCCTGGTCCAAAGGTTTATGAAAACCCCAGATGAGATCATGAGTGGCCGGACAGACCGCCTAGAACACCTCGAGTCTCAGGAGCTGGATGAACAAACGTACCAAGAGGATGAATGTTAAGGGAACCTACCACAGCCTCACCGGTGGGCTGGCCAAGAGGAAACCTGCCCACAGGACCGCAGGAGGTGTGATGGAACAGGCGAGCTAGGGATGGCTGAAAAGGAAGAGACCCAGGAAGAGCGGGAACACTTCTCCTGCAGATCAAGAGGGACCCAGAGCACCTTAGACAAGCCACCCAGCAACGGCAGCGCTGGAATTCTGGCAGAGGGCACAAGCCTGAGACTCACACGTCACGTTTTGCTTCTCCATTGGATCTCTTGTCTCTCACCCTCACCCTCACCCTGCACCTGTTGTTAGTCTCATGGTGTTTCTGGTTTTGTTTTTCTGTTTTTGTTTTTTTTTAAGAACATGCAGTTTGACTATTCATCGTTCATACAGGGAAGACATCACATGTTGTTTTCCTATGGAAATATATCTATTATATATATTATTAATTTTTTTTTGTTGTTGTTGCAAATCTCACCCAGTCCGGCCAGCTCAGCTGGTCAGGAAAGAGAGAACTTGCAGAAGGGACAGGGTTCCTCTTTTTCCTGCTACATAGATCTGGTTTGTCCTGTCCAAGTCAGGTCTGAGATGAGAAAGGAAAACAAAATGAGAGAGATATACTTTCAAACAATGAAAAAGAAGAGTTCTGTCTCCATCTCCCTCCACCTCGTCTCACTTATTCCCCCCTTCTCCTCCTCCCTTCTCTGCCTGCTGTTCCTCTTCACAGGCCTTTCAGCAGAACTAGCCTCACTAGCACCTGAAGTAAACATTGACCCACCTGCTCTGTGACAGTCAGACCCCTTGGGCACCCATCTGAGGGAGGCCAGACACCACCACCCCCAAATGCTGCTGTGTTCTAGAAAGAACAGTGGGAGGACTGGGCATACGATATGACAGAGGGTGGCCACAGGATTTGCAAGGCCCCGGCAGTTTGGGATTGTCCCAGAAGTGGTACCCATTGGGAAACTATGAGAAGACCACACAGGTCCAGGAGCTAGACAGAGAGCTAGCTGCTCTGCAGTGAGAACAGGTCATCAGGGCTGTCCCAGGACATCATGCCCTTGTGGGATTGCCCCACCCCACCCCTCTCCACTCCAACTCCTAGCCTTTTTCTTCTTTCTTGGTCCTCACTGAACACAGAGGATCCTGGAATTTAGTCTCGGGCACAGCCGGTATTTGCACAACCAGAGCAGACAGGAAATTCCTCAGATTCATGCTTTTTTTTTCTTTTTTTTTTCCCTCTCCTGTCATGGCTGTATTTCAGGAGAACATATCTGTGGCTGTTTTTCACCTCGACATAAGGTCAGTACTATCTTCCAAGATGAGGGTAATGCTAGCCCTTAGGATTTTTGATAACAGAGATTTTCAGACTGTTCCAGTGGGGTTTTTCCTTTTTTTGTTTGTTTGTTTTTTGAGACAGGGTTTTTCTGTGTATCCTTGAAACCCACTCTGTAGACCAGGCTAAAACTCAGAAATCTGCCTGCCTCTGCCTCCCAAGCACTGAGATTAAAGGTGTATGCCCCCACGCCTGGCTTTTTTTCCCTTTTCTAGCCATCTAAATGGACTCTTTGAAGTTTGCTGTTTTAAACTCCAGATAATGAGGCCTGCCTTTCAAAGCCATCCCTTGTCCTTCCTGTCTTCTTCCAGTCCGTGGAGCGAGCGTCTCCCAGCCCTCCTTGGTATGTCTCTGACTAGAAGCAGGATACAGGTAAAGCTGACAGCCCAGAGCTACCCTGCAACTATTCCTAAGTGGGACACAGTGAGGCTAGGAGTACCAGGGCATGTCACTCACCTGACATCCGCTCACAGACTGGCTTCTTTACTCTTACTGTGGCTTCCTTGTACATGCCTCATCTGCCTTCAAAGAGGTCAGCGGCTTTCTGGGTGAGGGGTTTGGTTTTATTATGTACAGGTAACAATGAGAGTCACATGCTAAGTGTTTCTTGAAAGTATGTCAGGGGATACTTTTTTTTTTTTTTTTTTGGTTTTTTGTTTGTTTTGTTTTCTTGGCCTCTAAAATGACTGATACTTTATATCAAATGAGGAGATTAAGCCAAATGGTTGTGTTGTATGAGCCACTGGGTTGACGAGCAAGAGAGAAAGGGTGGGCTTTTTGGTTTTGTTTTCACTGAGGTCCTAGAAACTAGAACACTTCATTCTGGCCACTTTGTCCATGCGTAGAACTCAGTCTCTTAACTGCCCAAAGAATCTTCCAGATGAACTGTGGAAGGAAATTCCTCTGTTCCCTAAGGAGTCTTGGATGACAGCTCCAGCCACTCGCGTTAGAAGTGCTCCTGGCACTACCGTCTTTATTTCACATCTGATGTTACCAGTAATGATGTCTTTAGTCCTCTTAACTGCAAAAGTCCTCGTTTGTTTTTTGGAGAGAAAATATGGCCAGGGTTGTCACCCAGAGTACAGTGCTCTCCAGCTGCAGACTCAGAAGGTTCAGATTTAGCCTATCAGACCTCAGAGAGAACAGCCCTAAGGGAGTTCTGATGGTTTTTTGGTTTTTTTTTTTTTTTTTTTTTTTTGGTTTTTTTTTGGCTTTTGTTTTTTTTGTTTTTTGTTTTTTGTTTTTTGTTTTTTGTTTTGTTTTGTTTTGTTTTGTTTTGTTTCTGTTTTTTCCATCCACGATGGCCTTCTAGCTCAACATTAAGTTCAAGAGGTGATGGAAGGAATCTCAAAGCTCCTCTTAGTGGCCTTTTTCTACAGCCATCGTGGGTTGAGTCAGGAAAGGAATTTGCAGGAAAGCATTACCATGGGGGGATAGGCATTGCCACCGAGGTCCTGGGATTCTCTGTTCTCAGTCCTTGGCCAGGCTATCTTCACAGCTCCTTCAGCAGAAACCAGTGGTGGCTGCTTAGATGTTGACAGTAGTTTCCCTCCGATAATTTCGACCCCACCTGAAGGCAGGGTGGCTGCTGATGTTGCTTATCTTTTTTTCGGAAAGAAAATGGTCCTCATAAGAAAAGAACAAAAGGGGCTTCTTTCCTAGTGCATTCAGGGCCCTCTGATCCAGCATCTTTTTACACTAATACCTTGTCCAGATAAGAATGTCACCCGAGCTGACATCTAGATGACTGTGAGGTACCCCTGGAATGACCGAGTGGCCACTCTGTCTTTTCACACTGTTCAGGATCCAACCGTAAACAGTTTGGCACATTCACTGTGGTTGGCAGAAGAAAACCTGAGCGAGGTCATGTCATTTTCCCCGGGAGCAGACAGCATGAGAGACAGAGTTAGGGTCAGGATCCAGCCAGTCTGCACTTAATGGCGGAATGCAGTTAGAAGGCATCCTGCTTTGAACCCCCATTTGATTCATCCCCAGCAAAAGAAACTAAAGATGCCAAGGGTGGCTTTCACTGCCCAGTCATTCGGTGCTAGTTAGCACTCCCGTGCATTCTCGGCCTGCTCCTCTTCTGAGCAGAAACCTAAATTGGACAGCATAAGAAACCCAGTGGGGCAGGGTCACAGAAGGAAACCCCGGAACCCTGCCTATCCACAAGGCACACAGGACCCACCCAGCGTTCTTTTGGCCCCATCCACAGCAACACTAAACAACTTCAAACCCCCTGACTCTTTCACCCCCGTAGGTGAATACTCTTCTGAAGACTTCTCTTTGTGTCTGCACCCACCTGCAAGCCAGATGAATCTAGAATGAATTTCTGTTGTTGTTGTTTAGTTTCTAATCTCTTGTTTATGAGGTGTGGGGTTTATAAGGGACTGAATCAAATGAATGTAACAAAAAAAGAAAAAAAAACAAACAAAAAAATGCCTTTTCTCAGGGCCAGTGAGTTGCAAATAATTTTTAAAGAAAAACCTATAATTACATCATCTCAATAAATTTTTTATAAAAAAAAATAAATAAAAGTTCCAAGTCTCTGTTTTTAATAATATGAAATGGAGTCAGACAGGCAAGGCACTCTGATGATGTAAATCCTGTCTACTCAATTATGGAATAAAGTGCAGTCCCAGTTTCTCCTGGCAGGAAGCCGCTGTTACCCAGCATTCTGCAGGCAAGCTTTAGACAAGAAGCCCCAGGAAGGTCACAGCTTCTCTGAGCTACTTCCACAGGTGGGAAAATCTGCCTAGTGGAACTCCAATCAGAGATGCCAAGGATGGACAAGGTCACTAAGCACTCGGGTGATAGCAGGGATTAAGTCACCCTGGATGAGTTTGCTCCTGCAAGGTACTGAAGACATTAACATGAGGGTAGCACTCACAGCCTGGTTGCCAAAGACTAGGCACTCCATGTCTCCAGCACACTGGTCCCTGCCACCAACCAGAGGGCAACTGAAATTTCAAACTCAAGCAGCATAGCAGGCTATGCTGGTGCACAGCTGTAAACCCAGCACATGGAAGGTGGAGGCAGAGGAAGACCAGGAAGTCAATGTCAACCTCAGCTAATAGCAAGTTTGAAGCCAGCCTGGGCTGCACGAGATCTTATCTCAAAAACAAAACAAAGATCAAACATAATAGTTACCCCAACTATCTGTTTGCCATCACAATAGGTAGAGCTGCAGAATCAGAAAGGAAGCAAACATCAGTGCTTGGCAGCAGCTCAGACAGTAGGTTTTGGAACTCAGGAGTATAAAACTGATGGCAGAATCCGTTAGATTGCTTCTCTCTTCATGCAGTCCAGGGGTATCCCTAGGCTGGATTGCTGAAATCGGCCTTTATACTCTGTATCGTCAGAATACTCGATCAAGTAAAGTTAAGGAGACAGTTTCTGGGGAGCTAAGGTGCCTCTGAAACCACACTCTGATCACTCCCAGTTGAAATCATCTGGGAATTCCTAGCAATGCAGATTGTCCGTTGGGATCCCATAAGCTGATTCAAAAGCTTTGGGGTTGGCACCTCCAAGTCTGTTTCTAAGTCTCTGGGCGAAGCCTTTGTATGCTAAGGTTTGGTATTTTTCTCACTGATAGGTTCACCATGCTACAAAGGAGCACACATCATCAGAATTGGTGATGGTGGTTCGTTTGCATTACACATACAGAAGTCGCCCCACGTGTGTAAATGGGCACGGACCACAGAATGAGGCCAGGCAGACACACAATCATACAGAGTCAGCATGCTTCCTCCAAACCTCTTTAGCAATCAATCTGCTACAAAGTCGAGCAGTTTAAAGGGCAGCTCAGACAGATGACCTGCCCTTGCAAACTGCACATCAATTTATATACTTAGGCCCACTTGCCTGCCTAACCACCCTAATCTAAAAGGAAAGACAAAGCGAGTGCTTTCATTTGTCCTAGAATTAGACAGCACAGCCTGAATGGACCTGTGGCCAGGTGTTTGAGGCCTCTCTGAGCATAAGACTAAATCAGAACTGGGCCAACCTGGAAATGCTTCTAAACTACCTGGGGAAATCTTAAAAAACAGACCTGTATTTTGTTTTGTTTGTTTTGCTCCGATGTGGTCTCATGTAGCCCAGGCTGGCCTCCAGCTCCCGGTGTAGCTAAAGATAGCCTTGAACTTGTGATTTTCCTGCTCCTGTCTCCCTAGTGCTAGGGTTACAGGCGTGACCATCATGCTTGGTTTATGCAGTGCTAGGGAATCTAGGACTTCAGGCATTCCAGGCAAGCACTCTAGCAACTGAGTTATTATGTCCAGATTTCTGCTTCCATAACATGGTAGAAACCACGTATGCTTTAGTACAGTATCCTAGACAGAAGATATTGTATGTTGTATTCTCTCGGTGGGACTGCACCCAGAGAATATGCCCTTCTTTCTTGCATGAACCCAGGGCCTCGTGCATGCAAAGCAAATGCTCTACCACTAACCATCCTCAGCATAACTCTGCATTTCAGACAAGTCCTACAACAGTGGTGCTCACCCTTCCTAGCGCTGTCACCCTTCAATATAGTTCTTGATGTTGGAGTGATCCCAGCTGCATTAGTTAGGGCTCTCTAGAGTCACAGAACTTACAGAATGTCTCTATATTTTAAGGGAATTTGTTGTGATGACTGACAGTCTGTAGGTGAACTAACCCAACAACGGGCAGCTGTGGATGAGAAGTCCAAGAATCTAGTAGTTGCTCAGTCCCATGAGGCTAGTTGTTTCAGCTGGTCTTCTGTAAAAGTAGGGTCCAGCAGATGTGCTGGCAAGTAAGTGCAAGCAGGTGAGAAGAGTGAATCTTCCTTCTTCCAATGTCCTTATGTAGGTCTCCAGCAGAAGCTGTGACCCAGATTAAAATTTTATACCACTATGCCTGGATCTAGGACTTGTTTTGTCCTAAACTGAACCTTGATCTCCTTGCCTTAGTCTCCTGGGATTAAAGGTGTGTACTACCCTGCCTAGGCCTAAGCTTTTCATGGCCACTATGCCTCAAGATCTCCATGACAAGATCCAGGTCAGGAACTTGAATCTCCCAACCTCAAGATCTGGATCACAGGAGAGCCCTCCAATTCTGGATTGTAGTTCATTCCAGATATAGTCAAGTTGACAACCAGGAATAGTCATCACACCAACCATAAAATTATTCTGTTGCTATCTCATAACTGTAATTTTGCTACGTTATGAACTGTAATACAAATATCAGGATATCCAGTGTACAAACCCAAGGGATCGAGACCCACAGGTGGAGAACCAGTCCTCTGGGTGATTCAGATGCAGGTCGTCTTCAGAGAACACTTCCAAGTAGCAAGAGCTTAGTGATTTCCCCTCAGGCCCAAGAGTCTGACCCCATAGCTCACCCAGAGAAGCTCCTCACTGTGCTTCCTCCCTAAGGTTCCTTCCTGCAAGAAGTAGCATTGAGAATAAATGTCACAATGAAAAGTAGCTTTGCCATGGGGGGGGGGGGGAACAGTGCCATTTACACACTGGACCTGGATACAGCTGGTCACAAGCAGATGCCTAACTATCTCCCTGTTATCAAGGATGAGAAGTCCAACACTACTGACTCCCTCGTAATCACTGTGTTGATTACACTATAGGCATTGTATAGTCTACAGTGCCATCCTCGATGATCTAAAAAGCATGAGGGTTGATGGACAGATCTCCCATCTAGACTATCCATAATGTTGACATTTAAAGCTCACATCCTTGGCTCGGTGTCCACACTGTGAATACTTACTGGGCTGGGGAGATGGCCCAATGAATATAGCACTTGCCATGAAAGCACGAGGTTCCAGAGGTCAGGTCCCCAGAACTCATAAGTACTCAATGGCAGGCTGCCTGTAACCCCTGTGCTTAGAAAACAGAGGATAATGGATCCCTGGGCAAGATTATTAGCGATCTCAGCAAGCTTTGAGTTAAACTGAATTAAACTTACCTTAATGAATCATACAGAGAATAATCCAGGAAGGCTCTGATGTCAACCTGAAGCCACCATGTGTACATGTACAAATGTCGGTGCACTCATGCACATTCATATGTGTGTGTACACATTGCTGATGTACATAAAATAAACGAATAAATGTTTGATACATATAAGAAGGCCTCGTCCTGACCAATGAAGAGAAAATCTCCAGTAGTAAAAATCTCCAAAGAAACTCCATGACTTCGCAGACAAGAGACCATTCTCTCCTCAAATTCCCTTAACAATGCCCTCCCGGAATCTTCTGAGGACTCAAACCAGAACTTTGGAGATCATGTTCAAGTCACATCACATCCAGGAACAGAGAGAGAATAAGTGCATCAATCAATGCAGGAAGTCCCCACTGAGACTCTTCCAGGTGATTCTAGGCTGTATCACATTGACAATGAAATCTAACCATCCCAGATACCACATCAGAGACTATGTGGTTCATGGGTCTCTTGCAAGAGCTAAGTGACCCCCATTTCCCAATTAGCAAGTGCATAAGTAGAACACATAATAGCCACCCAGTGGAATACTACTCGACAATAAAAAGTAAACACTGTTATCGACATATGCCGTAATAGGAATAAACCCCAAAGATGTCAGGTTAGGTCAAAAGAAGATAGGCAGGATGGAAGTGCTGTCTGTCGAATGGTTCCCTTCATACTGAAATCCCAGTAAGAACAATCAGAGATGTTTGCCTGGAGACAGAGATGGGAGTGAGGTTAAGTTTGAGCGGAAACACAAAGGTTTGGGATATAATTGAAATACTCTGAAACTGGACCATCGGGATGGCTACAGAAATCTGTGGATTCATTAACATTCGTTGAGTTTGTTTTGGGGCAAGGAAGTTGTCTCAGTAAGCAGAGTGCTTGAAATACAAGCATGAGGACCTGAGTTCAGATCTCCAGTGCCCCTGCCAAAAAGCTTAGTATAGTGGCAATGGTCTATGATCTCAGTGCTGGGGATACAGAGACAAGTGGATCCTTTGGGCTCACTGGCCAGCCAGCATCCCTGAATTAGTGAGCTCCAGGTTCTCCAGTGGGAGAGTCTGTCTCAAAAAAATTGAGACACCTGTTGTTAACCTCTGGCCCACATACACACATACATGTGATCATGTATCAGTCCCTGCCCACCCCCACATGTATGTCACGTGCACTCACACACAAATAGTAAAA
Source organism: Rhabdomys pumilio (assembly GCA_030674055.1). Classification (NCBI taxonomy): domain Eukaryota; kingdom Metazoa; phylum Chordata; class Mammalia; order Rodentia; family Muridae; genus Rhabdomys; species Rhabdomys pumilio. Next base: position 76,770,823 of record JANHMN010000008.1, on the reverse strand, counting down.
TGATAATTGAGAAAGATCCACAGGATAGACCTGTGGTATCCAGCCCCACATGCGCAGGTATGTGCATCTAAACACATACATTTGAACAAGTACACACACATAGACCACGTGTGTGTGAGTGTGTGCGCGTGCACACAAACACACAAAGAGAAAGAGAATGAGAGACAGAGACAGAAATGGAGAGAGACACAGAGATAAATGGGAAGGTGAGTATTCTACTTAAGCTGGACTTAGTGGAAAACACCTTACTTGGAAGACTGAGGGAGAATGATGAAAAGGTTGAGGTCAGTTTGTACAAGATACAATGAGACATGATACATAAAAAAAAAAACCAATATTAAAGTCACAGCGACTCAGATCAACCAGTTCCTGCAGACTGTATGGAAGATGGATCCATCTTCAAGAACATCACATAGGACGGCAATAAGGAAACCCCAGACAAAACACACCAGTGTTTGGACTGGAATTCTGCTAGATAGTATATGACATAGCACAAATCACTCTCCACGTCCTGAAAACACCCTCAGGGCTGTGATTTTCATCAGTTCTGTGTGTCCACATGAACGAAAGCTCTCAAAACTGCTGTCAGCTACTAACACCCCCAAAAGGGAATCCCAGAAGCTATGTATTTGTTGGAGACTCGGCCTCAACATCACATGGCTCTAGGCTGCTGTGGAGACAGTGAGGGGTACTTATGTGAACTGGCGGCTGTTACCAGAGAAGGGGGTTTGCTACGGGGCTTGGAGTGGTGAGTTCTAAGACAAAAACAATAGTAACATGTCATGATGTGAACTGAAACTTTTTCAGCTGAGCTGTGTGTGACGTGAGGATTTCTCACAGTGAGTGAAAGGCAGAGAGGAAATGGCCCAAGAAAGAAAGAAATCAGAAAAAGCCCGTTCTGGAATAAAAGGTGTCGGTTCAGGGAGATGACTTAGCATACCTAGCCACCATCTGACTGTTTAATTTAAACTGACTTAACTGGAAATAAGGCAAGCCTAATCTTCTACTGTGAGAAAGAGTGCTTCTTTTATACACAAACTAAGTTTGTCACCTTCATCAAACATATCTTCACATTTTTGCCCAAGACTAGCTCAAAAGACAAATATCTCCCCATCCAGAACTGGGTGGTGTTCGGGCACTCATACAAAAAAAGCTGAGACGTATTACTGTCTGCTGGAATGAAAACCATCACAACGTATCAGAGTTACTTCTTGCATGTTGGTGAAACATTTGTCGTTGTTCCGTGATTTGTATTTCTTCCCCCCCCCCCCAACCCCCCACTCCTTTGGGAATGTCTAATCAAGGAAGGCTCTTGGGAAGCCAAGGAAAGGGTTTTTTAAATTAGTATAAGCCCGGCACATGGGAAGCTGGGGCTGGAGGATAGTCATGATCCTCCAGTCGAGGGTACACAGTTTCAGATCATTTAAAAAAAAAAAAATAAAAAATAGGGCCAAGGGAGATGGCTTGGTGGTTAAGAGCGATGGCTGCTTTTCAAAAGAACCTGGATTCAATTCCCAGAATCAACATGGCAGCTCACAACATTCTCAAACTCCAGTCCCAGGAGATCTGACTCCCTCTTCCGGCCTCCAGGGGCACAGCATGAACAGAGTACATAGGCATACGTAGACACACCCATATCCATTAACTTAAACAAAAGTTTTAATAAAAAATAGAACAAAATCCCAATCACAAGAGTTTTAGTCACTGAATCATTTAGCCTCAGAATGTAAGCAGATTTCAACTAGAGGCAAAGCACATGTTTAGACAATGGTCCTGCATGTAGCCTACAGTTTTTAACATGCTCTCCTTGAAAATTTAGCCCCATGACCGAGTACAGTGTGAGGAGTAATGCAGTCATCAGAGATGGAACAAAGCTTGCTAAGTGTCTTCTTCTCTGTCTAACTGCATGTGCCAGTTTCATGAGCAGTCACACACAGAGCCCTGAACTCGTTGGCACAGGGTTTCCAGTTTATTTCCTTCTGTTAATGTCCTTTACTGACATTAATGTCCATCCATGCTGGAGAGCAGAATAGTGACATAAACTCATTCAGAGAACATCTGAATCCAAACTCCACATGTCCTCTCAGCTGCTATATGACCTTAAGAAGTTGACCTGATGCCCCTGCCTCAGTTTACCTAAATATAAACTAAGGATGTATGTAATGAAAGTGCCTGTCTGGGAAGGCTGGCTATATAGTTAATGGGTCGTTACAAAGGAAGCCTTGGCACATTACATTCTGTGGCTGAGATGCTTCATCCTGACACCAAAGATGCTTCTACAAAGATGAGTTTCTACTGTTCGTTGTCTTGTTTTTCTGTGAGCATCATGGTACCATGGTAACCACCTCCTGTTTCAGACAAGAGTGAGAGGAGCAGGCAGGTAAGACGCCTGCCTTGAGCTCCCCACACTCCCGGTTGTCTGAGCCCAGCCAGTCAGTGTCCACTGCACTTCCTGCTGTGGGGTCATGATCTGAGCTTCAAGGAGCTCCCAGCCCTCAGAGCTGTTAGTTTGTGGCGATGGTCTTGGCCCAAGGAAAATATTGGCTCGATTCAGGTTCACTGAGAATATTTTGATTGTTTCATTCCAGTCTAACAGCTGTAGGAAATGTGTAGGTTTTGAGTTATTTAAAATTACTTTGTGGCTTTTTTGATTTTTGTTTTATCTTTTTGTAAAAAAGCTGCCCTGGCTCCCCTCTCATATACGAAAGCATGTTATTTGGGTCCAATGTTAGGGCCAGGAAATGAGAATTACTTCTGAGAGAAGCCCTGAGCAAAAGAGAGCCGTGTTATAAAGCACTGGAAGTCTGGTCATTTGGGAAGCTAGCGGGTCAGGGTGTGAGACCCTACTGACTTGCCTTTCTGAAGGGAAAAGGCACAGGAGCTTCCCTTCTGGTCTGGGGTGAGGCTCCCCAAGGGGCAGCCAGAGGAACAGAGCCACCCTGGGTTCAGTAAAACCATGCTACTTTCTCAGAGCTCTCTCTCTGTCTCTCTCTCTCTCTCTGTCTCCCTCTCTCTCTCTCTCTCTCTCTCTCTCTCTCTCTCTCTCTGTGTGTGTGTGTGTGTGTGTGTTCATGTGCATATACATATATGTGACACAGTGCAGGCATGTGGAGGCCAGAGGTGAACCCCTCTTAAGGATTACACCATTTAAAAAAAGGGGGGGATTATACCATTTTAGCTCCATCTACATTGAATCGGTTTGGTTTGGATTTTGTTTTGTTTCTTAAGACTCTCTCTTTGTCTCTCTGTCTCCCTCTGTCTCTCTCTCTCTCTCTCTCTCTCTCTCTCTCTCTCTCTCTCACACACACACACACACACACACACACACACACACACCTGGGACTTTCTGTTTAGGCTAGGCTAACAAATTAGGCTAGTAAATTCCAGGGGCCTCTGCTTCCCAGCACTGGGGTTACCGTGCCTGGTTTCTATGTGGTTCTGAGGTCTGAGCTCAGTCTTCATGCCTGCGTGGCAAGCACTTTGTTGACTGAGCTGCCTCCTGGAACTGAGCTAGGATTTCATGTAGAATTAGTTCCCTCAAAGCACATTAAAATGATTCAGTGAAGAAAAAGTGTTACACCTCCTCTTTGCTGCCTGCTCATCTGTCTCCATCATCCATGCTGTCCTTCTGGCACCAAATCTCTACTGTTCTAATGCTATCAACTCAGGACTTAGCAAATCGTTCAATGGCCGTTGTTGCTGAGACCTTTGGCTTCTAAGCAACTACGTGGCTATTTTAGTACCTTGAGACACATCTGACAGTTGGAACCATGTCCAAAGTATGGTAGGTGATATTCCAACACCACCTGGGAAGTCAGGGTACCCTTCTTGAAGGACACTCACCCCCACAACCAGAAGGTCACAAGTCCTTCCCCAGATTCTTCCTCCTAGTGAAAATCTGAGTCTGCCATTTGTATTCACGCAGAGTTAGGGAGTCAAACCTGCATGCAAATCCACCAAGGAATTTGAAATCTGCTTTGAGCAATTCAGCTCAGAGCTCTTCCCAGTCAGTACCCTGACAACCTGACAGGGCTGCTTTCAGATAGGTCTGAAACCTAAGTAAATATGGGACACTCCAGAGACAAGAGCAAAGATTTTCTTTCTTTCAACCTTTCCTCTTTTTGAAACTTTGTATTGGGGATAGGTGCATACATGTGTGCACTGCATGTGTGTCGAAGTCAGAGGGCAAGCCTCATCTTCCACATGATCTGTTTGTGACTGTGTGCTCCAGGCTACTTGGCCCACCAGCCTCAGCAGATTCACCTGGTTTCCATCTCACCGTAGAAGAAGTGGAACAGTGCTTTACATGGGATTTGGGCACAGATACATTTGCATGGCAAGCAGTTTATGCACTAAGCGTTCTACCCAGTCCAATATTTTTCATTTAATGGAAAATTTGGGTTGACACGAAATGAGTTTTAAACAATTGAATAAATCTCCCTTGTCAGTCGATACTTCTTACTCTGTTCTCAGGGTTGACGACACCAGTTATCTTTAAATTTTGCCTTGGTTCCAACAGTGATATGGCGCCTGGCCATACCAAAAATCTTCCAGAGCCTTTCCCATGAAGGGCATGGGGAATTCAGATTCAAACTTCACATAACTACTTGCGGGACTTTTGGGGAGGGCCGCCTGGCTGAGACAATAACTATTTGCCATGAAAAAAAATGCCTCCTTTAGTTCTATACTTACCTACAAAGTTTTCTTCCACTTCAGAGATGTAAGGCAGCTTTAGCCAGCAATTTAGCAGGAATTTCACCAATATAAAATAATTATACAGCGTCATGTTGTAGCTGTTCCTTTAGCCCCTTCCACACTTTATAATTTAGGGTGCCAACCTTCGGATAGGCACAGGCTTGCCAAAGCCCTTTCCCGTTTCTACTTTGTATCCCACAGATGACCTGGTGACTTCTCAGCCCACAGCTCAGTTTGAATACTACTCACAAAAGCCTCAGGCCAGTCTACTCAAATTATTTGGTAACATTAACAATTATTTGGTTCTTTGTTTTCTGAAGGAGATCTAGATGTCCCCGGTAGCACTTGGCTCCTGAGACGGAACGGTGAAGCTCTGTGAGGAAATAGTATTGGGATCCTGCAATAGCTTATGTTGTCATCTTGACAGGACCTTGGAGACAAGTCTTTGGGGACATCGGTGAGAGATTTTCTGCATTCGATTACCTGAGATGGGAAGACCCACCTGCCGTTTGGACAGTGCCATTTGCTGGTGTCCAAACAGGAGATGTGACCTGAGCTCAGACATTCATCCGTCTCTGCCTCCTGATCTTGGTTACAGTGAACTCGGCTCCCTCAAGCTGCTGTTGCTGCTGCTGGGCTCCTCACCATGATCGACTACATTTGGGCCAAAATAAACCCTCCCTTCCTTTAAGCTGCTTCTTGTCAAAGAAACGGGGAAGTGACTCGCACAGGTCATCTGGAGAAGACAGTGGTTTCAGAACCTTTGGAAGAACAACTGAATACAGCCATGGCTCCTCCACCTCCAGGAGCATGCTGAAGAATGTAGAATCGCTGACACTCTGCGTGGCAATGTCTTCTCACAGTTCGGGTTGCTTTGCAAAGGAGAATGGCTCTAGATAAAGCCCCTGGCACACAGCAGACACACAAAGGATAGGCTTTGTTATTACTCGTCTGAGTGGGTCATTTCTCCTAGAAGTGGGTGGATAACTGGATAGACAGTTGTGTGCCTCAAACTCTTATTTTTCCACTCACTGAATCTTCCACAGTTTCTCTGGTTGTCTTCCCTCCTCACTGCCCCCCCCAAGATAAACAAATAAACAATGCCAGCATGATGACTCTTCTATCTTTTTCCCAATAACTGGCCTCTTTCCCAGATGGTAATGTACGTGATGGAGCTATACATTTTTTTTAAATCCCCAGTTTAAAAAAATAAAAATTTTAACCAACACCTACAGAATGCTTTCTCACACGTACTTTTAAATCCTAATAATGCTATGGAAATATGTTCTTTCTCACTTTAAGAATAAGAAAAAAAAATAAACACTGGAAACTCAACAGAGGGCAAATGACCCAGTCATCTTCACGCATGCAGAGTGTAGGAGCTTAGAAACTAAGCTCTCCCAATTCCCTCTCTTTGTGCTCTGTCATAATAATTAGGAAAGAACATTCTTCAGACCTAATAAAACACAGGCTTTGCTATGATGTCTCTTCGTTCCCTATGAGGGGTTGGGGCTCTTGAGCAGAGAACCCAGGGCAAGTCTGCATAGCAGCAGGAGAGCCTCTGGACAATCCAGAGTAACAGGTGGAAGTGCAGTGTGTCTCCTAAAGCGGGGGTGGGGGGGAGGGAGCTGTGACAGTGCACAATGTCTTGGAATACAAATATCAAAGAAAGGAGACATCTGGTAGGCATAAGATGAGAGCCAATAGGAAAGGAGCCAGTTGTGTCAACTCGGCTGGTCTTACATCTCTTCTTTACTCTATGGACTTTATAAAGAACTTTGTAACTTGGTTAAAGAACTTGCCCACAAGCAAAGGACCAGAGCTCAGATTCCTAGAACCCACCTAAAGGCCAGGTGAGTGTGACTGCCTACCTGTACTTCCATCCCCGGAAGGTAAAGACAGGGGCTCCCAGCGTAAACAGACTACTGAGACTAGTCATATCAGTCAGCCCGCGATTTGACGGAGAGACTCTTGTCTCAAAGAGTAAAGTGGAAAAATGATTCAGAAAGTTTTCTGATGTCAAACTTGGGCCTCCACACACATTTACACATGTGTGCTGACACACCTATGAACAGAAGCACAACTCTGAAGTTTCAGTTTCTCTGAGAGTAACTGAGATAGGTGTCAGACCATTCAAGTCTAGAAACCACATGTATTTGTGTGAAGGACAAAGAAGGCACAGCTGGATGTGGTGCGAGAATATGTTTAGATGTATGGAAATAGCAAACAAGTGAGTAGAATCAAAGCCAGAGTGTCAGAGGATAACAAAGGGCTGTTGCTGCTGCTGCTATTGCTGCTGCTGCTGCTGCTGCTACTGTGTGCGTGCATGCGTGTATGTCTGTGTGTGTGTGTGTGTGTGTGTGTGTGTGTGAATGCACATGTTTTTAGGTACATGCATTCCCCTAAAGGTATAATAATTACAGAACACAGAATGATATAACCAAAACAACTCAGGTCATTTCATGTAAAATGGAGGTCGCAGGCATTGAGTAACTAATCTAAAGTCACATACTATTCAGTGACATTGCTGTTACCCCTCTGCTCATTGATTTTGCTAAGAGACAAGAAAATGTCAAGGAATCAGAAGCAAAGAATTAAAAGAAAAATCCCAAAGCCATCACCAGCAGTGTAAATAAGAGGGTATAAAAAAATATAAAGAAGAAGGGAGGTTGGCTGAGTATACTGGTGTGTGTCTATTATACCAGCAGGTAGGAGGTGCAGGCAGGGGAGATCAAGAGTTCAAGGTCTTCTTTGACTACATGGTATAACAAGTTCAAGACCAGCCTAGGCTACATGTGACATTACCTTAAAAAAAGAAGAAAAGAAGAAAGAAAAGAGGAGAGGAGAAGAAATCATCCTGGAAGCACAAATTCAAACATGAAAATTATGACACAAAAGAAACAAATTGGTGATAAAGAAAAAAAAGCAGGTGCTGAAAGTGGAATGTGTGCCAAACAAAAAGATTGTTTTATGGACTGCCAAATGCAAGAGAGTTATAACAAAGTACATGCCGCAGATATTTGATAGCATTTGAAGAAACAGAGAGGCAGTTTGTATGGGAGGACCAAGATTTGGATGCTCACTGAAGCTTAAATTAATACAGAGAAGAAGCGTAGCTTCTTAGGAAAACGCTCATAAAGAGACTTCTTACAGATTTCTGGTGATTTATTACACACATAGTTTTGGGGAAATAGGGGCTATATATCAGGCCTTTGTTTTCACTCTTATCTCAGAAACTATCAGAGAGGGTTGCACCTAAAATTACAACATTTTAATCAAAGTAAGATGAAAGCAAAAGTTACAACAGAGCTATGTGGGCCTCATAATACATCAGTATGTAATACACATGACATTCAAGGCATAAATGACACAGGGAAGGTACCGAACAGGTTTATATAATAACCAGAATTTGTGTGTGTGTGTGTGTGTGTGTGTGTGTGTGTGTGTGTGTGTGTGTAGTTCAATATTAACTCTACAATGAAGAAAACTTGGGATCACACACTGTAAGCTTTAAGCAATCACTTAAAATACAAAAGACGAACAAACACGTTTAATGGAATTTTTTAAATTTACTTAATTCATCCTAAAGAAGTCAGGAGAGGAATGAGAGGGAAATGTACATATAACCCAGATAGTAAAAATTGTAGAGCTAAATGCAATCAAATATGTAAGTACATTAAATATAAAAGATCTAAACATTACAAATAAAAGGCAGAGACTGTCAACACGGATGAACAATCAAGACTCAGCTCTATGTTGTCTGTAAGAAACATGCTTTAGAAACAAAGAGATAATAGCCAGATGGTAGTGGTGTATACCTTTAATCCCAGCACTTGGGCGGCAGAGGCAATCAGATCTCTGTGAGTTTGAGACCAGCCTGGTTTACAGAACAAGATCCAGAACGGCCAGTGACTCAGAGAAACCCTGTCATGAAGAAAAGAAAGAAAAAAAGAAAGGAAGAAAGAAAAAACAAAGACATAGATGCAATAAATATAAATGTATAAGAAAAATTCTATGTAGATAACAAAATAATGTTAAAGCACCTATATTAATATAAGATAAAATGGGTTTCAATGGAGAAATTTCTAGTACAAAAAAGCAAGTAAGAGCCTCTAGAAGTAGTTGTCAGTTTGTAGAACTTATTCAAAGAGCAAAGTACCATATGCATGGCCATTCTCTGAGTTACCACCAGCCTCTTTTAAAACCCATGTAAGACAACTTCATTCAGGGTATGTAAACATACATTCTTGTGAGAAAAGATAAAGGGAATATTTCAAGCTAACCTGAAGGAAGCCCGAGAACAACATTCAACTATGTGGTCTCTCTAGCTTCAAGTATAATTGATACGATTAAGAGACAACCAACTATTAGTTTAACAAATACTTGTAAAGTTCTTTGCATGTGCCAAATATTGTGTGAATAATCGAAACATAGCCTTTGCCCTCACACTGATAAATGCATTAAGTCATTATACTAGTTATAAATAGTCACGCAAGCATATCCAACATTTGACATTGAGTCATGAGAATATTATCTATAAAGCTTACGTTGGCAATCCACTCAATTGAGTTTTTCAAAAATATTTTAACCAAGTTTACAATTTCGAATAATCATCTTCATAGTTATCTAGATGCAGCTTCTGGGCCTCAGTTGGATTTGCCTGAGAGTGCAACCTTTTATTGCTATAAGTCTCTAAGATAATCAATTTATAAAGAGAGAAGGTTTCCTGGCTTTGAGGCCATAATGTGCTATGTAAGAACTCTCTCTCTCTCTCTCTCTCTCTCTCTCTCTCTCTCTCTCTCTCTCTCTCTCT